>JAOTOK010090068.1:0-15222 GCA_025770025.1 Virgularia gustaviana | reverse complement strand
ATTCAACAGTTTTTGATTAAGCATTTTATTACTAATAGTTTCGTGCCACATTTGTGGTGTGGTACTCATCAGATAAATATATGACGAAACGGTTCCGTCTGTAGTTATATATATATATATATTTCAACAGTATACCAACGTTTATAGAATTTTTGAAAGTGTTAATTCTATTAACCAACATATCATTAAATAAAATATTATATACTTACTCGTATTCTCGTAATAGTTTTTGAGAAACGAATTACTGAGCAACGCGTGATTTGCCAAAGAATACCATGAACAATCATTTCATGAAATGACAAGTATACGGTGGGGTGTTTTAATATATTATGTAAGTTGAGAAGCTTCGACAGCAGATTGTTGTCGTGAAGTTTTAACGGCAGACCAACACGTCTCAAACAGGAAGAATCTTTAGTTATTAGAAAATCCCTCTTTAAAAGCATAAGTATTTCATTTTTTGTTAATCCACAATAAAGTTGCTTGAGTGGTTGATGTTTCAACGCTCGTCTGATGAGGTGTCAAACTTTGATTGTGGTAATCTTGTCTGGTTTAATTTTTTACAAAAATTGAAAGCAACTTCGTTCATTTTAAAAGCCATATTGATAACTAATAGTTCTCCATAAAAACTACTTGATGTGAAACAACAAACCACAAATGCATTTTTGTAAACTAATACACATATTTCGCTCCAGGTAAGCGACAATTGAATTAGATGTAATGTTTTTATCCTATTATCATACAAGTATTATCAATTGACAAAGGAAATACAAAATATTCACTCACGGATTAGTGAGCCAAGTGCATTGCCATTGTAAAATTTGAGGCACAATTTGGTCATATCGCTTACGTCAGGACCACTTTTTCCACTTTTAGATTGTTTTAGTATCTTTTGGAGCGTTTTCAACCTTTTCAAGTACTAATGTCATTTGTTTAATAACCCTCTGTCATACTCTGAGCTTTGGAGAAAGGTGGCAATGAAAGGGTGCTTTTATAGGAACAAATTTATCAAAAAATGTTAGGTGGTAATTTTTCTCAAAACATATCAGTGGTACGAATCTTGTCTATATAGACAATAAACACCTTGGGATTCACAGCCAGGAGGAAACTTAAGTACATATTTTAAACGATATTCAACAGGTAAACACTTGACAATACCCAAATGAGCGGATGTGGTCTAGCTGTGTCGGATTTCCGTTGGTCAGTGTCGATTGGAATCGAGACGTTTTCGGATTTCCTGTTTCCGCCCTATTGTGTCGTGGTCTACCCCTTGTGTAGCAGGAATGACCAGGCATGTCCAGGGATCTGGGTATGACGTCAGTGAGTGCCTTTACCTCGTATGAATGCCATGGTGATTGACATAACGGTGGGGTAGTACAGGATTGAGGTGAATTTAGAAGACTTCGATAAGCAATAAAATACAATTATTGAACTACATGGTTTGCAGTCGATAAAAATGCAATAAATGCTCGTGTATTTGTCCACATTTCTCAAGTATGGTTCTTCAAGTCAAATATACCGCGTGTGTATCGTGTTCTAAGTCTTCTAACCAAGAAGTAAAATAGACACGTGGTTTTTGCGAGCGGTTACCCATGCAAGTACTTAGCGTTAACCAGGAGATACTTAGTAACTGGATGCTGATTAAATGAAACTCACCATAATACAATAGATATCATTGCCCGCCTCGATTTCATGCTATTGTCTCGTGTGCATTCAAGCAAAGTCGGGAAATGTCTATACTGACCACGAGGGAGAAAACGGTTAAATTTGAATTAAATCAACGGGGGTACCCAATTGAAATAATGGTTCATTTTTGCTTTAGCTAGACTTATCAATGTATAAAAGTGATGCTTGATTGTTTACTTTAAGATATCATCCTCCCAAAAAACATAAACAAACACAAGATGAAAATGTTAGAGCTTGTTTAATTTGTAGCCTTTAACCTATTTCGTATAATTTTAAAGCGTTACATAGAGTGCCATAAATGCATTACTACTAGGAATAATACCTTATAACAGTGGAAGCTGTTTATTGAAAGACAACAGAATAGTAACTAGAAAACTCAACAGCAATCATGCTAAACACTTAGAATTTTGCTAAACGTTTATAATTATTATGATGCAATAACAAAGGGTTAAAGTGATGGGCAGCATCAAGCTGTTCGGAGTGCATGAGAGCAGGCTTTGCTGGTTGCTTTTGAACAGAGATTAATCAACTTCTTCCATCTTTGACGATTCATCCTCTCCAGCTTCAAGTGGTGGCATATCGTCTGGGGTTTCCGTATCTAGATAAGAAATAGATAAAAGACAGACAATTACTATTTTATGTACTACTAAAGTGTGTACAGTACTTGGTGTAAAACCAGCTAAAGCAATACTACATTTGGAAGGACAGTTAATGAGCTAAGAAAACTGGAAATATAACAGGTAATGTTTTGATATGGGATTGAAACATAATGTAATACTATAGTACCAAGTCTACAGTTATCCCTAGTTACCCCTACCTTCAGGCATATCATCCTCATCAATCCCCAAACCAAGGTTGATCATTCTGTAGATACGAGCTGAATGGACCTGAGGGTCCTCCAACGAGAAGCCAGATGACAAGAGAGAGGTCTCAAAAAGCAGGTGGACCAAATCTTTCAAGGATTTGTCATTCTTGTCTTCACCAACTTTCTTGTTCAAAGCGATGATGATTGGATGGTCAGGGTTGATCTCAAGGTGCTTCTTGGCGGCCATGTAACCCATAGTGCTTGAGTCACGCAAGGCTTGTGCTTTCATGATACGTTCCATGTTTGCTGACCATCCATACTGGCTGGTCACTATGCAACATGGGGATGACACCAAACGATTGGACAGCAAAACTTTCTCAACCTTCTTGTCAAGGATCTCTTTGACAACCTGAAGATTAAACAAAACATTTTAGCTAAAACTCTTTGACATTTATCAACAATTTCAGCAACTGCAAGTGATGAGACAATAATATAAGACAGCACAACAAAAAGACGAGAGTATACAGTAGACGAGATGTTTCCTAATAATAAAAAGACATTCATACAGCAGGTCAATATTGACAAAGAAAGTACAGGATTTTAAAAATTGCACGAAAATAAGTTGGATAAGTTTTTAGTTTTCTTTCCTACCTTGCAGAGCTCTTCAAATAGTGCTTTCTGCTCTTCAAATTTCTTCTTTGCTTCATCATCTTCAGGCAATTCAAGACCTTCCTTGGTGATGCTGACTAGTTTCTTCCCATCATACTCCTTGAGTTGTTGAATTGAGTACTCATCAATTGGCTCCGTCATGTACAGAACTTCAAAACCACGCTTCTTGACTCGTTCAACGAATGCAGAGTTGGAAACTTGGTCTTTTGATTCACCTGTGATGTAGTAGATATCCTTCTGGTTCTCCTTCATTCTTGAGATGTACTCCTTCAAGGACGTCATCTCATCACCTGTTGACGAAGAGTGGTAGCGGAGGAGGTCAGCTATCTTGCCTCGGTTTGTGCTGTCTTCATGGATACCAAGCTTCAAGTTCTTGGAGAACTGCTCATAGAACGTCTTGTAGTTGTCTTTGTCTTCTGCGACCTCGTTGAAAAGCTCGAGACACTTCTTGACAAGATTCTTGCGGATGACTTTGAGGATCTTGCTCTGCTGCAGAGTTTCACGAGAGATGTTCAGCGGCAAATCTTCGGAATCTACAACTCCCTTAACAAAGTTCAAATACTCAGGGATCAAGTCATCACAAGTATCCATGATGAAAACCCTGCGGACATACAACTTAATGTTACTTCTCTTCTTGCGGTTCTCAAACAGGTCAAATGGTGCCCGTTTTGGGACAAACAAGACTGATCGGAACTCCAGTTGGCCTTCAACAGAGAAGTGCTTCACAGCGAGATGTTCTTCCCAGTCATTTGTTAAACTCTTGTAGAATTCAGCGTACTGTTCATTTGTGATATCACTTGCATTTCTCATCCACAACGGCTTCGTCTTGTTCAGTTCTTCTTCGTCAATGTACTTCTCCTTGATTTTCTTCTTTTTCTTTTCTTCTTTTTTCTCTTCATCTTCATCAACATCTTCAATCTTTGGTGCCTCTTTATCCTTCTCGGCATCCTCAGCTCCATTTTCTTTTGGTTCTTTTTCTTCCTCTCCATCTTCATCATCACTGACTTCCTTTTCACGCTCTTTTTGTTCCTGAGAAAAACATTAAATAATTAAAATCTTCCCTTGTTCACAGCCAGACACAATGTCATTTAACAGCAAAGTACACTACATCTGCACTTTATTTCACCCTTTTGGATTTTAACATGCACAGGAATTGAAGAGGGCTAGCAGACAAAACAGACTTGAAATCAATCACTGCTGGTTGGTGTTTTGAAAGGGCAATGTCAAGGGTGTTACTGCACATCAAAAATATGCACACTGTATAAAGTAAAATATGCATTACAACTTAGAATCTTTTGTTAAACAGATCCTTGGTCTATTTTGAAGATGAAAGGTTTATATTCCTGTGTTTTACTCCTAACTTGATTAATTGTTGGATTGATAGTTTGTTAATAAGTTTGCCCTAGTGCCTCTCAAGACCCACTAGTATACCTATTCATACAGTCAGAACACTGGCACTACCTACACATAAAGTTAAATATAGTAAAATTAATTACCTTGAGGCTAATGGGATAACCAATGAATTGACTGTGTTTTTTCACAACCTCTTTGATTCTCTTGCCATCAAGGTACTCCAACTGGCTTTCCTTCATGTAAAGGATAATCTTGGTCCCTCGACCAGGTAGTTCACTGTTGTCTTTGGTAACCGTGAAGGAACCCCCAGCAGACGATTCCCATCGGTATTGCTCGTCATCGTTGTGCTTAGTCATTACAACCACCTTATCTGCCACCAAGTAAGCAGAGTAAAACCCAACACCAAATTGACCAATCATAGATATATCAGCACCCGACTAAAATGTCAGTTATACCTACTATTAGCAACACAAGCAGGATATTTTTCTCAGCTTACCACTTCAGAACATTGCTTGTCAAAAACTAAAGGCTCCAATCCCACAGATCAATACTGTACAGTTATTGGAGAAGAGTGACTATTTTACAACAGACAAGATCTTGCTCATTATTAGATAACACAACACAATCAAAATATTCAAACAAAACTACATGAAAATACTCCCAGTTTATAGCCGCACTGCTAGTTACTTCATCATTAACTCAAATGTATAATTTTAGCTGTTATAGCTGCAAGTAATAAGTCAAATTATCTGGCATTAGTCAGAGTAAACCCTGAGATATGAGGCTATTTCTGGAGGGTGGTTAAACATGATTTCAGGAGGAGACCAAGTATTAGGGAAATAGTGACTTGGGCTAGGAATAAATCACAATTTAGTCAAATAAATTAAGTTTTATTCATATAAATTAAGCCCAAATACCTGCAAGGCTTCCATGAAGGCTTTGGTGCCAGACTTGGCGATGGTACCAAGGTTATTGACCAGGTCAGCTTTGGTCATCCCAATACCAGTGTCAATCAGGGTCAATGTGTTGTCTTCTCTGTTCGGAATGATTTCAATCTTCAAGTCTTTACAAGCATCCAAAACTTCAGGCTCGGTTAGACTTTGGTAACGAATTTTATCCAAGGCCTATTTTAAATGACAAGTGTTATAGATCCGTCAATTCCATCCCAAATTATCCGCAAATATCCCTAAACATCACCATCTTGCTAACCTAAATTCTCCCAATTTATCCCTAAATATCCCCACACAGTGTCGGACCGGTAGGCCTTCAGCGTCGAGAAGTCGTACCACGCGACAGCATGATAAGCGGAAGTGCCATATCGCCTCATTTATGCTACTTACTACACAGAAAACGCATATTTTGTGGTTAAAATTGTCAAATATTGTACAGTCATGTACGTTGTTTCATTTGAATACGATATGTGAGCGATATCAGTTTATTGAGAAGCTTTAACTTGACAATACTGAGTCAATGTGGTTTAGGCTTTTAAAATGGCGAACACGTGGTCTTCAAGTAATGTCTTTAGTTTGATCGCATGTGAAAGAGATTTTCTTATAAAACTACAAGATAATGCTTCAAATAGACGGTATTCGAGCAGATATAGTAACATTTAACAAAGAGAAGGTGAATTGAAGTGATAGGACAGTTTTGAATAGAGGACACATCCCATGGTCACGGTCTGGCGAAATTATCTAAACCAATAAATTCAAAATGTTCACTTTCGCTTTCTAACTTTCCCTAGTTCATGTGTGGAACAGGTATAGGTTCTGGTACCTGCTCACTACGCCCGTTTTCTCATTGTATGCCCATTTTTCAACAATCTTTCTTTCGTTGTATGATTATTCATCAAAAACCACAGATTATTGCGAAATTTTAACGCCATATTTGACTGGCAGTTGATATCGAAACCCCCAAAAATTTTACCTGTGATGGTAATATACTGAACTATGTTATCGATTTCAGACTGACTTCATCTATTCAGCATACTTTAGATGTAGTATTTTAGTATTAGTGTGTTTATGTACAGCTGTTTTAACAGCCACAGAAGTGTATGAATAGTTGAACAATTTACTTACGTCGGATGCGTTTGAGATCAACTCTCGCATAAATATTTCCTTGTTTGAGTAGAAAGTATTGATGATTAAACTCATGAGTTGGGCGATTTCTGCCTGGAAGGCGAAGGTTTCTACTTCATTCTCTTCTTCCATGATGAATTATGCTGGTTTAGCAATAACAGTTAGCGGTAAGGTGAGGCAAAAATGCTTCTACCGAACAAAGTTATTCAAGCAACAACGACAACGTGCTTCGAAAAGGCTGCCTTGCTTCCCACGATACCATCTTATGTGGTCACACGATAATAGCGCCTCGCTGATTGGCTCACACAAATGCTTGGCTGCACGTGATTGGTTGACGTTAGCATAAACCGCACGCCTATTGGCTGATGTAATAAATAATTTATGCTGATTCATACCGGTAATTTGGGCGTGAAATATGAAACTTCGCCTAGTAACTTTACTGCCTCTTGTCACCATGAATCTTCAAAAGTTTCACATATTTTTCATTACTATTCATATACGTTTGTTACTAGGCGATTTGAAAAGATATATACGCTTTGTTTTCACTGACAAATTCCTAAATATTTTAGCACCGGTTTTTGTGAAATTTAGTGAAAACAGACGTTTATTTCCACAGCAAAATAGGTAGTTTTTACACCACGTCGGGCACTTGTTGACGTTCAAATAGGTCATAAATAACGCTAATGTATAAGAGAATGTTGAATTAAACTAAATGAAACTTTATAAGAGCTATATTCTTTCAAATAAATAAATTTCTTATAAAACGTACAAAAAATGTTGAAAGAAGTATTTAACAATTTTTTTTTGCATTATCGTCGCATATAAATAGAACTAAAATTACAACTTGCACTATTGCGAAGTTTACAGAGACCCTTTACACAAGAAATACCTCGGAAATACGCCTTGATTTCTGAAATATGCATATCTGAATACAAGGTTTCTTTAATACTCGACCAACGCTTATGTTAGTACAAAAACGCGTTGTAGACTAATGCGAAAAGGCGATGAACTGCAAAAAGTGTGAAAAACGTCATCTATTGTTCACACCTTGGACAGTTCACCACATTTTCACTTTTGGCTTATGGTTATAGTGAAACCCTCTCCCCACTGTTGATCTAGGAGCTTGGTAGCCATCCGGCAATTCTTTTTCTAGACCAAAAATAATTACTTGAGCAAAATTTGCGAAAAGGTTGTTTTTCTTCGATAGGAAGATATCATGTGCTCGTTGCAACAAAACTAGAGTATTTGATTTTCTTGAACACAGAAGTGAAACCACTGACCGGTGAATGTGATGAGTTAAACAAGGAAAAAACTTTACATTATGTGAGCATCGCAGGATGTATACCTATCTATGATATAACCATGAGTGACGTAATGTTAGAGGAAAATTAAAAGGCAATGCGTCGAAAGGCGGCGTGACACAGCCTGCAGAATCGGGATTGCGTTGCTGCAGTCGCACGAGCCTTCAGAGCATGTGGGGATAAACATGACTGAATTGAATGCATTTATGAAGTGAGAAACAAACAAAACATGTTGGAAGAAGCAACAACAATGCTACATTATTAAATATACAGATTAAGGTAACTTTGCAATGAACGAATCTCATGTTTTATGACGTCTCAAGCTATTATGATAGTGTTTCCGTATCAGTCCGTGATAATGAAGATGGTGATGATGGTGATGATGATGATTAACGACGATGGTACATCAGTTCATGATGGTGATAGATGACGGCCAATGGTATATGATGGTTGGTGATGTGATGGTGGCTTGATGATGACCATTTCACGATGGTTAGAATGTTCTATACGGCTGGTACTTTGATTATACTTTACATGGTTGTATAACATTGATACTTGGTGACTATGGTTGTTAACGATGGTTATTACTAGACAAGTTCTTATTTGAAGGCTTCATTTGGTAAGTACTAGTTCAGAAACAACTATTGCTTTTTGTAGCATTTGCAGGTTTAATATAGTTTCTCTGAAAATGTTTTTTGTCATTAACTCTTGGAAAACTAACACAATTACCAGACTTTATTATGCAGTGAACTTCTGTGGTCCCCGACATCAGAAATTGTTTTCTCAAGACATATTGTTTTACCGCAAAATGATACGCCTTTAATTAAGAACTGTCAACTTATCGAGTTAGCAATGAGTTCGTTAAAACATGGATGAATAGTTTAGACTAAGCCGTGGCATGAATGGACAGAAATCTTGATCATTAGATAGTGATGATAACGCAACGACCAACTTGTGATGGTAATCAACACAACAAGGGAGAACTAGTACTCAAACTTGTTCTGCTCACTTAATACCCTAAACTATCCCAACTTACTGTAGACCTAACCATAATTTTGTGTTGGTGTGTGAGTTAAAATATATCCCATTTTGATAAAACAAACTTCATAAACATTTATCTATATTATAATACGATATTATCTTGAACTGCTACTGCAGACCCGAGCTCCTACTCTGAGGTTCTTGCATGATTTTTTGTGTGATTAGAAAATACGCCAATTGAACGCAACTAGGGTCACCAGTTATAACCACTTTTCTGTTGGATGTCCCTGAAATGAACTCGCCTTTGTGTGAGATGGTAATATTAGCGTTACTGAACTGCATAAATTCGCTCAGAGTCTTGCCGCCTTTCCCTAGGATAATGCCCACAAAATGATCGGGCACTGACATCTCATACGTAGCTGTTGTTGTGATGCCGGCTTGAGTCATGGGATGATGGCTGCCTATATGTTGCATACCTAACATACTGGAAAGCTGGGTACTACTTGACAACGGGTTCGATGCCGCCTGCATCAAGTTGGCCTGTGCTAGCAAGTTTGCCGCTGAACTGGTCCCGGGGGCGTCAGCTCGCGCACCACCTAAGCCTAGTAACGAAGACAGGTTGCCCAGTCCCCCGTGGCCTAACCCAACAGCCGCTGCTGCTGCGCCAGCGCCGTTGCCTAACGAAGTCTGGGCACTAGCATAGCCGGAATACGAGAGATTGTCGTTCAAGGAATGCTCAGGATCGTCTTGACATTTGGTTACTACCAGAGCGGCAGCCGCTTTCATTTGCTCCGGTTCACCACTAATCGTGACCACACGCTCGCCCGAAATCTCCCCAGACTTCTGGGAAATCTGTAACTTGGCACCAGTCTCATCTGTGATACCACGGATAAATGAGCCGCCTTTGCCGATGATCATGCCAGCGGTGGAATTGGGCACGATCAATTTGATTTGCTTGCACCGATCAGGCAGCTGACCCGGAATGGCAGGTCCGCGTCCAGGCAGCTCCATTCTTATCTTATCTGTGATGAGATCCAACATGGAGAGAATCTGATGAAGTTCACCAATAATAACAACAACTCGTTCAGCCGTTCCGGGGTAGAATTCGTTGCTTGATGACAATTTGATCTTTGCACCAGTTTGTTCTTGCATAATGGCGATGGTTTGACCTTTCTTGCCGATAATTGAGCCAGCAATATGGTTGGGTACCATCGTCTTTAACATAGGGGATTTCCCTGTAAAGAAAACAGATCAAAATACAGCACATAAGACCAACTGGAATACACACTGGAACGTCATATCATGTCCGAGTTGTATAGAATATGATATGTTGTATGCCATTATCATTTTGGTTAATTCTGTGTATGGCGAACTTACTCTATAAATAAACCGCGTGGGAGAGTGGACTGGAGTAAGGCGCGCGGGGAGGGAGATGGAGGCTCGATCTGTGGCTCGATCACTCCTCGATTCCCATCGTTCCACGCGCTCCCACACACCTAACGTACTGCTTTTGCGCCGAGGCACAGAATACTTCAGAATACTAACTAAACAGAAGGTGATCTCCAGTGCATTTCGCGTAAGTGATACACCAGTGATTCGTCATCCAGCCAGTGCAGGTTTCAGAGGCAATCACCCCCGTGAAAACATGTGTACATTATGTTTTGACGGGGGGTCATTGCCTCTGCCACCTGCACTGGCTGGATGACGAATCAATGACGAATATCACTTACGCGAAATGCACTGGAGATGACCTTCTCCGAGGCGAATGTGCATTTTCAAACTTCAATTGTGCTATTATTTCGCGAATGTACCAACAATTATAAACCTGTGCAGAGAAGATAGGTTGACAATTTTGCCGCTTACGTCATTAGTGCAAATATCCCTAAATATATATCTAAATAATTTAGTGTTTATCATGCAAATAATTCTGCTTTTTAAAATCCCAATAGCCACTGCAGCGCGAGATCACATCTCAAACATCACGAAATAAAACATTGCAAAGTCATTTAGTGGTTTAAAACCGTGAAAATGTAATCATCTTCATTTTTCATCGTCATTTTCTACGTCATTACGGACATGTTATGAACTTTCAACTTTTCACTGAAGTTCTACTTTTTATCGCTTTCTATAATACACCGCATCATGACATTTTTGAAAACGTATTTTTCAAACCAAATATCCGTTTGAACACAAATTTTAGCGATAATAAACTTACTGATCCGACGTTTCGGGGTGCCTTCATACATCATTTTCAATTTCAGAATGAAAGTTTGTTCGCTATCATTTGTGTTGAAATATGTTTCTGAGAAGACTCGTAATTAGGGCTTCTAAGAATTTCTTTTTGTCTCTTACTCAAAACAGGTTTTAAACTATTACGGTTGTTGTTTAGGACATCGTCTGTCAGTGTATCGAGCTGTCATCTTGGTACTTAATACTGTTGATAAATTGTTAAGAAAAGTAGAAATTTTTGAAACGTTTGATGAATAAACAAGACTTTGATCAATACTGAATGTGAAAATGAATATCATTTGTAAAATTAACGGAAATTAGTCACAGATCCGGCAAAAATGAGTTGACAAAGCATAGAGAAACAATCGTTTTCTAGAAATTTCGGAAATATTTACTACATCGCGTGTTTGACAGCCGTTACCAACGTTAAAACTAAAGTGCTCTTTGTCCTAATAACATTTAATTGCTGTATGTATAGGATGAATGGTATAGTTGCTATAGCACAGGTTTTGTACCTTACAACATACATATATAATGGTTTTCCGTGACAGATTTTCTCATATTGAATTAACTGTGAGTAATGAACAACAGAAAGCAATATTGGATAGACGTTTCAACAATGTGATATGAAATGACTGAAATATGTTATTCAATATAAACTGTAATGTTCTTTCAGATAATTTTCTTAAAATTTTATAAAATGTTAAAATTGCTAAATGTTAGTCTATCACAAGTTGCTCAGTTTTTCACATTACATACTGTTGAATATTGACAAAACTGTTGATTATTTGCATGCAAAACCTATAGACTATTCAGAAACTAATGTTCACTAACCATGTTTAACTAAAGTCTAAATGCTTCAGAATGCTCACACTAATACTTGGGACACATTATTTTGTGTCTCCAATACAACTCAAAACATTAACAGTTGAACTATAAAATTCAAATACAAGTTCAACTGCACATGCTCGTTGTAGAGGGGCCAGCAGCTTACTTGGAATATTAACAAATATTTGGATTATTAAATACACTTGTTGTTCAATAAAAGCCAATTTTTAAGTCTAACACAGTATGAAAAGAACTAAAGACAGATAAAAATAAAGATATTTTGTGCATAACAAAGTATAGGAAGCTAATTTACATCATTTGTAAATAAAATTAATTCACCCTTTGGAAATGGCTTCTGGGCAACTCTATCAAGAAACCTTAATGTTTTTGGCTAATAATAACTTGGTATTTACAACATTATATGTGTTGTGTACAACATGTCTCATGTTTTAAAAGTCATGTAGAATAATATAATATGCAAGTAAAGCAATATGCAAACACAGAGTCCATTTCCTAACTCAACTAAGCCTCCTATGATCTCAAAATATCAACAAAGTTGTATGAATAATGTAGCAGATGATAGCTTCGCTGACATGAAAGCCAAACATATTCCTCTTGAAAACTATTACTATGCAATATAACTACAAAATTACATAATTTCTTTTGATTTTTTATGCTGTTTTCTACTGATAACACTGGTAATAAATATGATAAGCCAATATTGCAAATATTAAACTATCTTCCTTTGGCAGTACGGTGTCATTTTCTCACAATTAATGGTTGAAAAAGATCTGTTTAATCAAGTTGAAGGCATTCAGTGGTTTCAGACTTTCATATTATTACTAACATATTTCTATTAAACTGCAGAAATATTAACAAGTGAATTTGAAAAATGAATTCCAGTTCATCGACAACATCTGATCAAGTGTCATTTTGTTCAAGTTTCATACTGCTTAAGTGGCATTATTAATCTTATGCTGTCATGTCATGGAGTTAAAATAATGAACATCTTTCCCTCACAAAAATTGCTGGTACATTACAAGCTAGTATTGCTAGCAATGCCACACAGTAGAAAATGCATTCATGAATTCTCCATGAATTGAAACACAGAAGCAGATGGCCAGTTTCGCCACAATAAATGAATGGGCTTGAATTATTTATGTTCAAATGATATTTTAAACAACAAGTGTATTTGCAAAACAGACGGCATTAAAATACAAAGCTAATTTGAAGCAATAACCGACCACCATTCCTTAATGAGAATCATGGACGTATTACGCGTTGCATTATGACTGATTTCTTACAAACACGCTTCACAAGAGATCAAAGATAATATAAACATGTACGAATATGCCTCAGACACATTTATTTTGACTGATGTTACATGTTTGTAAATGTTATTATGATAAAACAGTTTTTCGTGAATTTGTACGGACGCCAAGGCTCCAAGTAACAAAACAACACAAAAGCCTCCAAGGATGATTGCTTAGCACGCGTTTATATGTAACTGGAGGTTTGTGGGTTGTTTTGAGGGCAAAATTTCTAACAAAATGTTAGAATTTGAGTTTCTAAAGTAGATACCTTGTGGTGACGATGTGTAGGGAACATAACGCGGACGTTCCGCCATCCAGCATATCTTTTCTTGTTCAAACGACGGTGTGTTGTCGCTGCTACTGGTCCGTCGGTCGCTGATATTGCCGACTGACAAGCTTTACTTAGGAAATGCAATCAAATACCAGCTGTAGGCTGGCGCAATTCAAAACCCTAGCATGTTTGTCATTCATCGACTATTTCAGCTCAATTCTGACACACGCTATACCGGAATCAATCTAAAACTTTGACTATATTCCGTTGAAAGAAGAAGCATGCACGAAAGGCTATAGCTAAGGCGTTAGTGGACTAACAGACTAAGAATGCTGTAGAATTACTCACATTCCTAAGGTGGCCCTGGCGTACCGACCTAACACACGACTAGATCACCCCAACACACACATCCGGTCAGAGCGCGATCAGCAACTTCTAGTAAAAACAAACTCGCAGGAAAGCAAACGAACTCACTTACCAGTCAAATTCATTCGTTTATACGTGACTTGGTCATCGTTATCGCCCTCCAATGATCTCTTATTCGTCTCATACGCCAAGTTCTCGGTATTTTGGTCAAAACTCACAGCAGCTGTCATACCGTAATCTTCCGCCATTTTCGAATACTGCGAGCAAAACACGAGGAGTTCGAATACCTCGTACCAGACCCCTGACGTAATCGAACGCGTGGCGCAACCACGTAGGGCGCTCACTGCAGCTGGGCGCAGCGTCAGCTGTTTTTGTCAACATTCTGCTCCATTTGTCTCAAATTAAAACTGGACTACCACAAGTGAACCGCAAAAACATGTCCGCGGATCTGAACTGATACGACAAAAAAGACCATCCACTGTATTACCCTATCCTTCTTGAAATTTTGGTGTGAAAATGCATGAAAAAAACATAAACCATCTGCGTTTAGTGTTGTGGGCGCTATGCATGGGGCGGTTAATAACCTATAGTTTTTCAATTAAAAAGCACCGCGGCAAAAACACTAATTAGCCTGAAGGCTGAAACCGGTCTGCTAAAAAGGCGAGTTTTAGCATCCTTATGCGATATCGAGTAAAATTCAAGACTTCAAAACGTCAGTAACCTAGACAGGTTTCACAATGCCTAACATCTCAATTTTTCAGCGTAAAACCCATTTTGCACAAAAACCAGCTACTTTTGGTTCACGCAAACTGAACTCAATTCACTTATGGGCGTCTTTGAAAACACGATGCTTATTGCTTGGGCTACTGTGGTAGCCATTAGCCAAGCCAAGGTTTCGGCTTGTTTTGAAAAAATCGAACTCAGGTTCACCTGCATTCAGGGGATGGCTACAGAACCAAAACAATAATGATCTGAACATAAGTATCACTTGTACAAATGAATAATTATATGGTCATTTATGATCTATTAGCCAACTTCAATAGCAATGTACTGTCATTTTAGTGAGGAAGGTGCCATTGAAATGACGGGCGCGGAATTGTTAACTAGTTATCAATGTGCAGTGAGAAATGTTGCTGTTGCTGTGAAGATTATGTCAGTCGTAATTAAATTTCAACCGCAGCAAGTACTTCATATTGACTTGTGCCACATCGTAAACAATGTATCTGGGTGATTGTGAAGGAAAGCTTATTAAATATTGATGCTAAGGTTGTTTTAGGGAAGGGAAGGGAAGGGAAGGGAAGGGAAGGGAAGGGAAGGGAAGGGAAGGGAAGGGAAGGGAAGGGAAGGG
>JAOTOK010089957.1:0-15253 GCA_025770025.1 Virgularia gustaviana | reverse complement strand
GGGGGGGGGGGGGGCGGGGGCGGGGGGCGGGGGGGGGGGCTCTGCGGGTGTGGGGTTCGGACGGGGGGTCGGTCGGTGGGTCGGTCGGTCGGTGGGTCGGTCGGTCGGTCGATAGGTAGGTAGGTAGGTATGATAATCGGTTTACCTGGCTAGTACAAGGTTGTGGCAGGCCCACATTGCTCTTAACCAAACAGTCCTGCTCAATCTGTGATATTTTTGCGCGTGTAATTATGTGATGAGAAAAAAAGGAAGGTTGTTCGTTCGTTCAGCAAATGCTAAAAAAAATGTGTAATTTATTTACTTTTAGGTTCTTCGTTGCATTTTTCTGTTGTGCTTGAAACCATTTTACTTGGTCATGAAGGGTGGGTGTATGGTGTTCAGTGGCATCCAAAAATCACCCATGGTTAGTAAAACGTTGAAATTGCATCATGTTGGAAAAACTTCAGGAAAATATTTTATTCCGTGCTTGTTCTCCTAGGAGAAGGAACTCACCAGCCACTCTGTGTGATGTCGTCATCAATGGATAAAACAATCGTTATCTGGAAATTTGACGAGTTGTCTGGCATGTGGATTGATGAGGTTAGCACCTTAGGACTAGGGTTATGTTTTTTATGAATTTTATACGATAACAAAGGAAGTGGAGGGCGTAACCTTTTGGTGACCAAGTCTCTTTACCGATCGGTAATCCTCTCAGTTGCGTTGTATTATTCTTTTGTTTTGTTTTGGACCAACAATTCTTTTGTTTAGAAGACCCCGTCGTCGCCGATCGCCTTGTCTTATCTTAAATTCTCTAATAGCCTGTAATGTAGCAGTAGATGACAGTGATATTTCTCACAGGTGCGTGTGGGTGACGTTGGTGGAAATACGCTGGGATTTTATGGTGCTTCGTTCAGTCCGGATGGTAAACGTATCCTTGCTTATAGTTATCAAGGAGCGTTGCACATGTGGCGGAAACAAATTGTCGAGGAAAACGTGAGTAGCGAACGATGAATTTACGTTCAGATTGATTTTCAAACTTGGCCTTGAATCATAACATAGGGGAAATACATTACTCGGTCCCAGTGATGCCGTGATGTACGAGTTTTACGAGTGTTTTACTTATGTCTATATTAAAATGAGTGATACATTGCTGCGATATGTATTACTATAGACTACAGTCTATTTGATTCCATTAAATTATTTTTATATTTATAGACACATACCTCTTGGCAGACCATTTCGGCTCTCAGTGGGCATTATGGCCCCGTGCAGGTAGAATAATAGGGCATTCCAACAATGTGTCAATTTTTGGCCTTTAAATCTGGGGTCCAGGGCTTCCATTTTGGAGAGAAATTTCCAACTTGTCACCATGGGTAGGGGGGATATCACTGTCGTTCGAAATTTGTAATATTTCTTGATACACCTTAACATAGATTCATTTTACCCTATAGGATATATGTTGGGAGCCTGAAGAAGGTGAATTTTTAGTTTCTTTGAGTTCTGATCAAACAACAAGAATCCACGCACCATGGAGGAGAGAAGGTTATGAGGTAAAGTTCATTATACTACATTGATTTAAATATGCAATATTCATGGAATACAACAACGCATGCATGGGGTATGAACGGAGCGGTGTATACGCCCATGGATATACGCCCATAGATGGGGTATGGACGGAGCGGTGTATACGCCCATGGATGGGGGGTATGGACGGAGCGGTGTATACGCCCATGGATGGGGTATGGACGGAGCGGTGTATACGCCCATGGATGGGGGTATGGACGGAGCAGTTAATACGAGTGAAATCACCATCATTGATGGTAAATAGTTTACAGAATCTCAGCTGCGGAGGGTTTATTAGATTCAAAGTATTAAAGGTTTTTTTATGATTTACAGACAACGTGGCACGAGATAGGTCGACCTCAGATTCATGGTCATAACATGCAGTGTTTGACGATGATCTCAAGATATTGTTTCGCATCTGGCGCTGATGAAAAGGTTCATAACTTGATCAAAATTTATTAATCTTATGATTTCTATCTGGTCTCATTCAAAACCTTATACCAAAACATTTCATTTAGGTTATACGAGTTTTCGAGGCGCCTAAAAGCTTCACAGAAAAGTTCATGTATTTTTGTCAGATCCAGGACAACAATGTAAGTATTCTGTGATTCCAGCATTTCCACCCTGGGAGTAATGACCTATAGATGCAGCCACCGATCGATGTAGCAGATGGGTGGTGGGGGGAGGCGTGTAGGTGGTTGAAATTCATAGTCGTTTGTCTTGGGGTGGTGAAGCATGAGCATTTTTCCTGATTTACAACCCACATTCCAGTTCATAAAAATTACCTGACTGCTGTTCTTTTTTGTCTTGCGGCTACCCCTTCCCACCCAACCCCACTCCGCCCTCCCTTACCATTATGGTGAGATTGGTGGAGAATGGGCAGTTTCTTAGCTGTAATGACTGTAAACAAGCAATTGATGTCTTATTACACTACAAAGCGTAGTAGTAAATCCGATGAAAACCCAACTCGATCACGGAGAGCGCTGCGAATTTCGTCCCACCCCCCGGCTAGATGAGTTGACCTATTTCCCATGTCTACGAAGGCCGTGGTATCGGCAAAACCATCATACTTCGAATAGTCGCCCGGAAAACTTGGCGCATAATCTGCCCCTAAAACGCTTTGTGAAAATACACGATCTGTGTTAAAGAATGACATTCATTTTCTGAGGTTTATAAAAATGAAATGTAGTTAATATTTACTTGCAGATAAATAATTTTAAATCACTTGGTGCAAGTGTTCCAGTCTTGGGTCTTTCCAACAAGGCAGTGTTTCATGGCAAGTATCATGTGTCTTCACATTTTTGCCCAATTTAAGTTACGGTTTATATTTTTCAAAAGGGGCACCCAGACTATCGGGCTTCAGCTCCTGTCCTAAATTATCAGCAACTTTTTCTGCGTTCGCATAGACATCGTTAATCTACGGTAGTTTTATTTATCGTTATTTTTGGTTAATACTATAATTCTGATAATCTAGAACAATCTCTACCGCAAGCGCCCATTTTGGTAGCAATACTTGCTGTTTTTTACCAATTCAGTCCAAAATCTCAGAAAGAAAATAACATTCCCCTCGAATTTGAGTCTTAAACGTACGTGACGGGATGCATGCTTGTTGTTTAACCCAGTGAGATAAACTATTGTATTAACCCGAACAAGCGTCAGATTTGAGTTAACCTGCACTGAGCCTGCCACTTAGTATGGTTTAAGTTTTTTAATGGGTGTATACGATCTAAACTGAGCGAGTTTTATGGAAATTCAATTCGCTACATTTTTGGAGTTCGTTTTTTTAACGTACAACAATCACATCTGTTTACCTCAACAAATAGACCATACGTCCTAACAAATGACTAATTTTCTCCTTTGTAAACACGATTACAGCCGAAATAGAGACTGGATAACATACTGTACATTAACATTATGTTGACAAGTTTTTTTAAATAAGGCAACCGAATGAATAACGATAATTTTATGTCATGATCTCTTTTAAAAATTCGACTTGACCTCCCCTTGCTAACTTTGGAAACAAATCCATATAAACGCCTATGCTTTGTGTTTGTTGTGTAATTTAACATACTAATGTTTCGTTTAATGCGCTATCTAGATGACTTAACTAATCTAAAGAAAGACTTGGATGATCCTCAACGACCAATGAAAGCTTCAGCATTTGCTAGCGAAGAACCTGCTCCGTTTACACCATTCATTTCGCGAGGTAAGTTGAAGGCATGGGACCAAGGCTGGATCAAATAATAATAAAATGAGTGAGCTTGGAGTAACCTTTTTATGATGCAATGTATAAACTATTCATATGCATGATGGCTATCAATTTAAATATTCTTTTTGTGCATGTATCTTAATTTGCCCTGCTTTTGACATCGCTATGAAGCTAAAATTCCTTTGAGTCAAAGGCGCACAAACGAGACCCAAGCTCATCTGTATAGTCTACCTAAACCAGAACGCTAACTCGCTAAGGGGTGAAATTGAGCCATTTATATGTGTTTTGAGCAGATTGGTCTATGTATCAAACTGAAGCTCTTGAAAAGCAACATTCGCTTGGTATATTTCAAAACAATACCTCAAAAGGGAATATTTGAAACTATGAACCATAATTTTCCGTAATTGAAAGTTTCAGTTTGATAAATAGACCACCCAGCGTTAAGTATTTCTTTTCAAACCACAGAAAGACAATTTTCCGCCTCAGGTAGGTAATGGCGAATTTATTAGCAGTAAGCGTTCTGATTCACTTTGAACTCACTGATTTATACATAGTGAAAAAAACGCCAATTATGTAATAAAGTTTTTCATTGGTCTCCGATATTTTATATTTATCTGTACATTTATTACACAGAACCTCCTGAAGAAAGTAACTTGTTACAGAACACACTGTGGCCTGAAACACAGAAACTGTAAGTTGAGATATTATCCACAATATATAAGTGGTGAGATAGAGGGGAAATCTAGAGGGCGGGGGTGCTACCTGCTTTCCAATCGTCTCCAAGAACATGCATCTTTGAAATCCCCACAGATATCTATAAAAGAGGACATCTGTAATAAAGACGGTCAAAAATGCGTCAATTGTTAGCTATTTTGGATCGGAAAATTTTGATTATTTTGCAGCAAAGCATTCATTCTCCTGGCTCACTAGCAAAACACCCTCATCTCGCACCCCTCCCCTTCCCCCAAAAAGGGGGGATCGGAGCCCAGCTGGGACAGTAATTCGCAAAAGGAGGCCATGCGGGGAGGGTACGCTACTGCAGGGGGAGAACTATATCTGTATGACAATTATTCTATTTATTATATCTTGCCTTGTGTAGGTATGGTCATGGGTACGAAATATTTGCTTTGGCTTTCAATCCATCACTAAAAATTCTTGCATCATCATGCAAAGTGAGTTAACTTTTTTAACGTGGAGAGTTTTCTCTTCAATGTAAACCCCTGGCGATTTCCTCCTCCTAATGTAGGCCCATGTTAACCGAACAATTGGTTGCAGCACCATGTACTGTTGGCTCACCATTCCCACACAATTATTACAGAACATCCCTCAGAACCAGATCCTAACTGATTTGAGAATCATCAATGGGGATGAGCTTTATAAGGGGGTCACTTAATATGCTCCAGGCACTAAGTGCTTCAATGGCAAATAATTGATCACGATATTTTCTTTGTAGGCTTCAAAAGCGGACCATGCCAACATCTTACTATGGGACACGCTATCTTGGCAAGTTGTTGGTTCCTTGCCGGGTCACACTCTTACCATTACACAGATGGCATTTTCAAAATCTGGAAGATATTTGCTTTCAGTTTCCCGCGATAGAACGTGGTGTCTTTTTGAGCAAAATACAGAAGAAAACAAAGGTGTGAAAGTCGTATAATATTCATAAAAGCAATCGATGACATTGTCGTGAACTTTCATTCACTATTACCAACGTTGAACTGGTTCAAATTTTAGCAAGAGTTGGTGGTGGCATTATTGACTTCCATCGCCTTTCATCCCCTTTAGTGCTATACGTTTAAGATAGTTGAAATTTTCTTGCATAATTGTTGTATTTCTTTTAGTTTCATACAAACTTGTCGGAAGAAGTGACCAAAAAGTGAAAGTACACACAAGAGTGATATGGTCGTGTGCCTGGGCACCGAACGATTTATTCTTTTTTACGGCTTCCAGAGACAAAAAGGTAATAAGAAGAAACGAGTGACGAGCTAACGGTCGTAGAGATATCAAGGAATGACACACTTCTGAATACAATTTAGGTTGTTGCATGGAGCAAACAAGGAGAAGACACAGAAAAATGGTTACCTGCTTCAAACCATTTAGATGTTGGTGAACCTGCTACGGCTGTAGCTGTCTCGGACATTACTCTACAACAGTCCTGGTGAGTGATGGTGTTATAATCATAGGAACAACCGCCTGAGCGATGACACTTAGTTTGACTAATCTGCTTACGTGCAGGTTTATTCATCAAATCAGATCACCCCGGCTGCATAAAAACCCCATCAGAGTCGTTTTTCAGAGTCATCAATCTTAATCATCCATTGTATTTGTGAAAAGTTTGAAAATTATGCCCAATTTTGTGTCTTGATTTTTGAATATCTTGAAACAATTGGTTTGTAACATTTTGGATCTTTTTCGTTTTGTATTTTATGAATTTTTTTGTGAATCGACATCCTCGCAACTATATATGTAATGCTGAATCATGCATACTGATTTTACTGAAATGGTTTATTTTTAGTTGTCTTGTTTCTGTTGGCACCGAGTCTGGAAAAATATTCTTATATAACTGGAGTCCCGTGATTGGATGGAATATTTTGACAATTCAAGGAACAACGTATCCTTTTGTAATACTTGCAAAAAAACGTTTGCATTATTTAGACACAATGTGATCCGTCTGATTAATAGTGCTTTCAGTTTGCAGCAGCCTATTCCGACAAGTGCATATTCAGGTTAGATTTTATCGCGAAATATGGATTCATTAAGGAGGTATTTCCAACACCCACAAGCCGTATTGTAGAACTAAATGTCAACTAGAGAGGGGCTGGTTAACCCTGGAGAACCCAATGGGTCACTAATGGATTTTACGACTGTCTAACGCCAGACGATTTTACTCTTCAATGGGGAAAGTACTCGGGTCTTCCAGGGTTAATTACTTTTATTAGTTATTCTAGTTGCTGTAACGTATAGAATATGGTATCAGTAGTCCGTAGGCGTAACTTTAACCATAATATAACCATAACCATAACTATCACCCTAACCGTAACCATAAGCAGCTGCGATGGTAAAAATAACCATAACTGTAACCACAACCGTAACCCTAGCATCAGAATAACTCTGCTAGCATGCAGCGGTAACCGAAACGGCAATGGTAAATGTAACCGTTACCAACGGTAACTAGAAGTCGTAACCGTTAGGGTTACTGTAACCTACGATAATTCAAATATACTCAGTATGTCATTGTTTTCATCCTGTAACATTGTGTTACTCATCTTAACCTGTACTACAGAATGTGTCACACAGCCTCAATCAAACGTCTACGTTGGAAACCGTCTAAGGAACAGTGCCGTTGTTTACAACTGGCAAGTTGTAGCCTTGATAATTGTGTTAAAATTTATGAAATAGCAGCGGACGAGAAATGACGAGCTATCAAAAAATTGGATTGTAGGTCCTAAATGTAGGAGAATCCTCTTATATAGTTTTACAGCTACCCTGCAATCGAGGGTGACATGAAATCTAAACGGACTTGGATCATTTGGGTTCATGGAATATGCACGATACAGCAACGTCTTGCTATGTTGTATACAAAACGTCGAATGTTTTAACCGAGCTAGCCTTCCTAGCTATCGCTTTTAAAGACATCGTGTGGACTGAGTGTAAACAAGAGACAATTAAGAGATCTTGATTATTCAAATCTTCATGATTTATCATCCAACATTCACATTGTTGGTCGAAAATGTTATTGCATGTGGTCCTAGGTGTAATGGCCAGCATAATTAAGTGGATCACCGAAAAGTAGCCTCTGCTGAGAGTGTATTCTCTAGTGCTGAGATGCGGTGACCTGTTAGATATCGGTTGTCCGCGTTTCAAACGAAAGCCTTGCATTAGGACGAGAGATTGAGGACTTCAATTAGCTTAAACGTCAGCAAACTAAACGGATTTGAAAGTTCATCACTTTTCAACTTTAGCCGTTCCATTAAATCTTTAGGGCTTAAGTAGTTCACAAAAGATTAACAACGAGTATTATCTCATTATATATTTAATAATAATGTATTGGAGTGAGGGCTTTGGAATGTCGACAACAAGGTGCGAACTGAACACCATGTCAAATAGAATGTTATAGTTTACGCCATACTGTTCTTATCAAAGCAGTTCACTACGACTAGTGATCCTCAGTTGTGTTGCATTAATACCCTTGACATTATGAATGACTTTCAATACGCTTGTTATAACTCTCTACTGCCCTTAAGGGTGTAGCAAGGACGAATAGTTGTTGATTAAGATCTAGAATCTTAAGCTAGGTGAGAAATCTGATATTATTTGACAATATTATGGAACCTCTAATACTTGGTAATCATTCGTATAAAATATCTCTTCATAATCTAAATTTGGCTGGTTTGTACTTAAAAGAACAAATTTTTGTTATTGGTTTGTTACAACTGTAAATGAAAAACACCATCTGAAAAACAAAATCGACACAGAAAATACCTTTTAGAAGAATTAATGATCAAAGACGATCACTTTGGCCAATTAAGCAATCGCGGCGTGCTTCATTTTAGCCTTTTACTTGGTCTAAAGTTGCAATATTTTTCTTGTTCTTGACAGGAAAAGTTAGTTCTGTTTTTGTAACTAAATAAGCCCTTCTGAAAGGCTTTTGTTTCTTTTATCTTTGTGTCATTATGTAAAACAAAACATTTAGCGCTAATCTATACAATCGCTTCAAAGGAATGTCGTCACCAAGTTAGCCCCACTTAGAGCCTGCAGTATGCGCAACTATAATGTTGTACATGAAGCTTCGGCTTTCATATGGTTAGTAAATATTCGATGAGCGATGCAACTGTCCAGAATAATGCTGCCAGAATGTGTCATTCAGGAAAAGATTAAGGGCCTGATTATTAAACGAGGATGAGAGATGAAAACTCGAACTTATTTTACTGCCTCTGTCACGGACATTCCTTCACTCTCTCCACCACTCGCCAACATTAGGACCAGTTCTAAGGTGGTACATGGTGTGAGTGAATGAAAGTCCATGACAGAAGAAGTGAAACGAAATTCTCATCGACTCTCACCCTCGTTTGATCGGTCATTAAGTACGCTTACTCGCTTCAAATTTGCATGATACTATAAGTTGTATGTACATATATAAAGTCTCGTAAAATATTTAACGTGTTCATAATAAAATGATTGACATCTCATTTGTCCTATGTTCTTAGTTTCGCATCCGGTTCACGCCAGAACTTCTTGACAAGTAAATACCTGATAAATAGTGAGCGGTCTTTTATCGCCGTATTAAACGATACTTAATATTTAGCGAAGTTGTTAGTCAGGCATATCATATGTCCTCTTTCTCACGAAACGTCAATAGGGCGGCCTGCCAGTACTGACAGAGTTTCCTCATACATCACTGTTGCGAGATTCTCCGATCCACTGTATCAGGATTTGGTACCAGTCGTCGACCCTGTCTCCTGTACACAACCACAGGTTTCAAGATGTTTATGAGATCGGGAAGGAAGCTTGATAAAACGTTAACAAGTTTATTTAAGTTCGACAAGAATACGTCGACAATACTTGAACGTTTGGTGCAAGAAATCCATGGCAACAAAGAGTTGTGTACATATCAATTTCTAAACCATCCTGGCGCTGAAGATATGTTGTCTGGCATCATAAAATTGGTTGGAAATGAGGATATAAGGTTAGAAAAAATAGGTTGATATCATAGTAGGTTTGTACAATGAAGTTTGTATGACCATTGAACGACGGGAGATATTGAAACATGTACTGTACTGTAAACATTTCAAACACAGCTGGTTTAAATCTTCTATTCTAATTAAATTCATAATTTTATCACTTATTTCACCGGTTAATAATAATTCAGACTTTCAGTCGCGATGCAAGTTTAACTTGTTTGTTTATTAATCAGTATGCCGTAGTTAACTTTCCTTAGTATAAGAGCAAAACTATTTTATAACTTTTTGATTTTGCATGATATTGATATTGAATGGCTAAAACTCAAGCAAGCTGTACTGGCGATTCATTCTGCAACTCCAAGATCATTACAATTTAGCCCCAGAACAAGAAAAATATTTATCATGTCGGCGTTTAATTGTTGCATTGTATTCTCAAATCCTGCTCTGATATGTGGGAATTAGGCTAGCGGGGGGTACTTTACAACATTAATCCTAAACGACAAGACTAATAATTTATGAAATTTCATTTGTCCGCGCCATTTGTATATGACGTCAACGTGTCTTTTCTGCGTTTTGGGGTGAAGAGAGCTGGGATCTGGGACTATTTTTTTGACCAAGGTGCGCGGTTCGGATAGAAGAGCTCTGGGGACGAGAATAGAGTAAAGCACCGTTCCTTGGCACCGTTCTCGTCCCTAGAG
The DNA here is from genome assembly GCA_025770025.1 of Virgularia gustaviana. Lineage (NCBI taxonomy): Eukaryota > Metazoa > Cnidaria > Anthozoa > Scleralcyonacea > Virgulariidae > Virgularia > Virgularia gustaviana. The sequence goes on along the minus strand of JAOTOK010089957.1, from coordinate 5,123 downwards.
TTACGAGACGAGCCGCATGTCTCGATGATCAACAGAGCAAATGAATAATTGCAAATTGATTTGTGAATACATTCTATTGGTTGTTTGTGTAAATATATAATGAGCACGTGATGACGAAAGTGCAACAAAGGTGCACAAACTTGCATAAACCTAACTGAACGTCGATATATGCATGTCCCGACATGTTCTATTGAATTTTTATGAAGCTTCCATACCATCTACTCTATTAACCCTTTGTAGACGAGGTCTTCCCCTTTGACGAGTAAAATCGGCTGGCGTTAGCCAGAGTAAAATACTTAAGACTGCTGGTTGCTGTCAAAGGGTTAACCATGTCAAGGACTGATACCAATTATATACGAAGGAAAAGCCATATTAAGCGAAAACCTTTACAAATTTCTCCGTGGTGAGACAGTGACCCGAATCACATCGACACAAACGACATCAGCTTTCATAACCGGCGTTTCGTCACCGGAGACCATACCGTGGTCGAAAAACCATGAATTTCCTGTAGGTTCTTGTAACAAGTAAGATCCTTTAGATATAAAGGATTCTATGTCTGTATTTATCGAACGCGTCAATTGGCCATTCTTTATTTTGTTGGCCTGAAAAAAGGCTCGATTGTTTTTATACACGAATCTTCTTTTAGGAAATAGCGGATATTTCCCTTTTTCGCTCCTGACGATACCCCTTATAGCTGCATAATTGTCGGTTAATTTTCAAAAGTTTAGATGGAAAATTGCCATGCATTATCAAAAGTGGGTGTAAGATTTTCAAAGCGGACGTGAAATCTCAAACGATGGGCGTGATGTTTTTTGCCTAAAGTTTCAAAATTGTACGTGAGTTTTCAGAGGCTTGCCATAAATTCAGGGAATAATACTATAATTTCTCTGCTCTCACGAAGTTTTATTCGACGTTAAAAGACATTTAATAGAACATTTTCTCTTTTTTCCCTGACCTTTGTCAGTTTTACGAGCTTGAAAGTTGAAAGGTCGCTGGTAACCTTGGCGAAAAATACCTTTAAAGATAGTAAAAATATGACAAATACCTTTACTGGTAGTGAAGAGTAAAGAACATATGGAAGTGAAGATATATTACGACCATTGTACGTTGATTATAGAGTTGCTGGTAATGCATCATACGTTATTGGATCGTTGGCTGAGACCACACTGGGATGTAACCGAATTACTGCAGTATGCAAATCAGTTGATGAAGATGAAAGTGATTTTCTTCCAAATATGACACAGTTGTTACACGTCCCTGATGCAGAAACTGTTTTGAATGCTGCTGGAACATTGGGAACTTTGGTTTGTTAAAAAGTCTATATAGTTTTTCTTAAATTTTCTTGTATTTGTTGGGAACTTATACTTTCTTTGACAGGCTGAAAATGAGGAAGGAAGGATGTGGTTGTTGAGACAAGGATGTCTGGATGATACCATTAATAAACTGTCTTCGTTACTCTCATCCAAGGACACTTGGACTGCAAGTAATGCTGCATTAGTACTTGCAAGGTAACATTATAAGTATAGTACATACATCTGGTAACATACTTCTATTTTATTAAAACAAACATTTTTGTTCAATTAGACTAACCATATCAGAAGAAGGTTGTGCTAGAATACTCAATCATCCTCAGTCTATGACAATTCTTTCTCAACTTATCAAGTCCCTTCAAACACATGACAATGGTAAGAATAATGTCATATAAATATATAGTCAGAGCCGTTAACTTGCCTTACTCAACTTACTCACCTGAAGGCGCCTATCCTTACTCGCTCTAACTCGCCTTAACCCTCCCTAACTGGCCGTGACTCGCATTACCCGCTTTAACTCGCCCTAACTGGTTTTCACCAGCAGATGCTTCCTAATTTTTCTTAACCTTCCCTATCTCACCTTAACTGACCTTATCTAGCAGCGAAGTATAATTGCTAGTTACGCCCCTAGATTGCGTCAACTTGCCATGATAGTCAATAAAGGCATGTATGGTCTGGAAAACTCACAAAAATGAGCTGTTATTTTATGCTGAACTGTACCTTGCACTCGAGTTGGGGAACTCAAGGCATTGAAATAAACACAAAACTGTTCACTGACCGTTCACCGTTCACAAAACAGCATAAAAGCGAACAAAAAGATAAACAAAGACGTTATTAGTCATGTTACCAGACCATGCATGCTAGCCTGTAGTCACAAGTGCACTGTTGTGGAATTTAACTTGTTTGACAAAGGATCTACCTGCAGTCTTTGACAAGTAATAATATTGTCAATGTTTCAGGTGCAGAAATGAATGCTGCATTTGCTACTGGTCGTTTTTGTGATCTTCACGCTGGAAGGGTCAAGTTGCTGCAACACAAGGAATCTAATTTTATGGTACAGTATCGGATCAAACGGCTTACTCTGGGGCGGTAACTTGACTTAACTCACCTTAACTCGCAAAGGGGGTTTTCCTAATCTCCTGAATTTTGCTTATACTGTTTTTAATTTTTGAAACTACTACTTTCAAACACGATTTCAAAATCCGTTTTGTAAACTGCCGTTTCTGAAAGTATACCGTTCAGTCTCAGGATACAGGCTTATCGTTGTTACATCATATTGTTTTCAAGATGTTTTGCCATATTGTTTTGATTGCGTCTTATTTTTTACTTTTTTTCTAAGTTGGACAGTTTATTAATGATGCTTGGTAGTGAAGATATTGGATGTCGAAAGAATGCTTGTTTTGCAGTCAGTTGTCTGGCAACAGACACAAGTGGACATGCACGGATTTTGAAAAACAAACACAGTAAAGGCCTGTTGCCTTCCATACTGACAATGATGGCGTCAACTGACGAAGAGTCTGTTTGGTTTGCTGTGATGTAAGATTAACTTTAAAGAGTTTTTCATAGATACAGAATATGTACATAAACAGGTCTCACAACGTAAAAAAACGTTAGGCCACTGTGGTAATTGTTTTCGCTGCTGTGTTGTCCATGTTATTGCATTTGTTCATGTTTACTGTCTAAATGTTTGTATTTCTCCCATTTTGTGCAATTGCCGAAGTACAAGAAAATAAACATTGCTGCCATTTTCGCGGCAAGTGCATTAACATAGACACTCGGAGGTGAATGCCACTCTGTGGTGAACTTGCAGTTGTTATGGCCGCCGGTCGACGAGCACTTATAGCTACTTACGAGACCATAAAACGAGACCTCTGGATGTATCTGTTTATCGCTAGTGCCAATGACATGCTTTAGCATACCTATTTTTGTTGAATTATCTTTTAGGACAGTACGAATCCTTGCATGCCAAAAAGAAGGAAATTTAGCAGTGCGAAAAAACAACAAAATTTTATCACTTTTAGCCGTGAGTATTTGTAGAAAACAGTAACGAGTTTCAAACTATGATAGTAGTATCTTTGAAGATTTATAGTGCAACTGCAGATGTTCATGATTTCAATTTTCAGGAGCTCAGTGGCAAATCTGGACTAAATGAAGACACTGTAAATGAAATCAACGAAGCACTTGAATTGTTAGAGAAATTACCAAAACCCAGTCCTCCGTGCATTAAAGGTGAGATTTCGTAAAATTAGAAAACGACAGGAATACAGATAGTCTGACCATGTCCACTCATGAAGGTTTTTATTTGATGAGAACAAAAAAGTGTTTTTGACAAGCAAAACGGTGAAATACTGTGACCGCTGGGGTGGGCGCTCTTGTTGGGGGAGAGTTCTCCAAAAACGTTTCTGACCATCATATATCATCACATTCACATCAGTCACTGACTGTTGTTGTATTTACAGCCATTCACGCTAGTTCTATTATTACAATGTCAATGTTTATTTCTATTTTTCGCTTAGTTGAAAGTGCCTATGTAATATCTGCCCGTTGGGAGAAGATTTATCCGAAGAGCGGACTTGAAGTGACCTATGAACTTCACAGAGGTATACGTTGGATATATGATAATGGATCTTATTTGATTTATTTTGGTTTATTTGAAATTGTGAAACATGCGTCTGATATGTTATATCGCTAGCAAAACACAGACATACCTTAAGCATGGTAATTCCTAGGACCGAGTAGCATAAAGTCAAATAATGGCGTACTGCATGCAAGCTAGTGGCACATTACGCCGCCCTTCAGTAACACTGAGGCATGCTACGCTACTGGGTTCATTTATGATAATCGATGTTTTATAGCTATACTTGATAGCTATTTTTCAGATATAATTTACACAATTTGTAAGGACAAGATGCATACAATGCAGTGTCCGCTAATGTTAACCCATATTTGTATGTTAATTGTGCATAAATATTCATATTTTAGATAATGAAATTGTGTATAGAGGCGACGAGGACAGTTTTATTATGAATGATGCGAAACCGGTCACGAAATATTCGTTTCGCCTCAGAACAACGACTGAAGGCGGAGAGATGAGTCCCTTTAGTGACGCTATTACTGTATCGACCCCCGAGTCAGGTAGGCAATTACCACTGAGGTGGAATACTGATTCGAAGCCAGTGTGAAGTACAGGGTGTATAAAAATAGGCACACCATGTGTGCATGTGTTCGCTCGGCAAGTTGACAAAAAATTTAATTACACGTTGACTAAATACACTTAATGCAATATTTAATGTGACATTTAGTAAATCTGATATTTTCTTCACTACCCTTCAGTTCATAATTGACTTGTGTATTACTCATGCACCAGTTGACTCTAGACTGTGTAGAAGACGTATACTATGCACATAATTTGCTATTCTGTTCGAAGTTTGTTTCATTACTGCCTGGCAAATAGCCTGCCTGGCATACCCTTTGATACATTTCATGTGTACGATTTTGGCATAATGTTGTGTTCAAATAATTCACTAAACTGCTTTAAAACACTCCCAACTCCAACTATCTGAACCGGAAGCTAATTGGCAGCTGGCGAATCGTCAGCTGACTTCACCGGGTCCGTTTACGCGGATCTCTTCGACTTCGGACTTCGTTAAGTCGTTCTACGAAACTCCCCTCGTTCTACGAAGTGCTCCTCTTTCTACAGAGCGCTTATGTGGCGTTTGCCTCGTTCTACGAAGCTCTCCTCGTTCCTGCTACAGCTATGGAGCCCTTCACGTTCTGCGAATCTCTCCTCGTATTCGTAGCGGTACCCGTACT
>JAOTOK010089624.1:0-15300 GCA_025770025.1 Virgularia gustaviana | reverse complement strand
ACCATAAATAGTTTATTTTTCAAAATTAGTGCATTATTACCAACCAACCTGCACAAATCAGTTAAAGATAAAAATGAGAAAATTTGTACAAGACAATCTAATGAAAGTTTTAAGGCAGGACACAAGTCAACCATTTTGATTTGAATTTTCAGAGCATCTGGATCTTTTGCAAGACAACATTTCTGTAAAGAACAGATGACAAAAATCTCAGATATTAAATGTGAGAAACATTAGACTCAAAACTTTTCTTTTACTTTCCATTCTTGTCTTATCTTCTATAATTTTATATGTGCAATAAAGTGAGATAGAAACCACCACCCAAAATGGTAAATAGTACATTCAACAACCCTTACTGTGCATGTATATGACTCCTTGATTCTTTTTACATCTTTAGGGTTGAAAAATATACATTCTGGATGACAAAATGCTTTGCAATTAATACATTGTAGTGATGGACGAGATCCATTCCTCCCAGGGCAATATTTATCACAAGTCACTTGAGTAGACCATCTAAATGGAATGATTTTGGAGAAAGTTTTATCTTACATGTAATAATAATCAAAAATTGTAAGTAAAAGATCTTGCACTAAACTCCTCTCACCTCGACTTTCTCCAAGGTTCATGGCTAGTGGCCATTTTAACAAGGCATACTTTGGCACAAACCTGAATAGAAATAGGTTTGCTTTAGTTTAAAAGATCTTTTTCCCAACAACACCGATCATATATATATATAGGTAATTAGGAACAGTTAGGGATACTATAAGTGAGGAGGGAAAGAGAAGCGAGTCAAATTCAGGCTCAAGTTCATGGCATGTTTAACTATGCAATAAATATACATGAACTACAAGGTACAAATCTCTCCAGGGAGAACTTGACCAATGACCCATAATGCACCATGGCTATTTGATTAGATAAGTGCCACTACAGAAATTAAAGGTAGGTTGCAGCAGCTAATGTAAACAAACGCTTTGTTTACATTTTAAACTTTCTGGGTTTATGGGAAGAAGGGGGAACAATGAAGAAATATACCTTTCCAGTGCAAATAAAGAATTTGATTAAGTCCGAACTCCAAATTCCTAATAAGGAATGTCCCAAACTTTATAAACGGCTGTTCTCACTGGTTTCTGTGCTATCCCGATGTATGCATAGAAATTACAAGCTTTAAATGTTATCAATACACAAAATATACAATAAACATTCCTTGAATTAAAATATATTAAATATTAAAAAACACAAACCCACTTTTTTGACTTTTAAAATTCTTTTTAATATTTATATTCTTACTATCACTATTAATTTTAAAGTTGTATAAAAACAAATGCTATGTAAGTTCTATTTCTAGTTATGATAATACTATGTACCTGGCTTCACGAACTCTGTTTACTTATCTCATTCTTGTCAAAAAAGTTGCTTTTTATTCAGCAAATATTAACTAAATTGCTATAAAGATTGCAATTTTGAATATAGCTTGATCAGTTGATGCCATGATCACACATGATCCAGAGACCGCGCTAAATGACGGTCTGTGGTATAATTGTGTAAAAGTACTTCATTAAAGACGCAAATATTTCACATTTCATATCCAACGGTACAGTATTAAACCGCTCTAAGAAATGGTACATTTAATAGTATACGACGAATACTAATAAGGAAAGCAATTTCTATCACGAATCCGTGCGTAAAATTGTATATTTGCTAAAATTGGCTGTTCCGTTCCGTTCCGTAAAATAGTGTGACGACATGATCCGTTCCGTTCCGTTCCGTTCCATAGAATAGTATCGTGAGGCCCTAGAATCGGCGTCCGTCGGAGAAAGTTCGCAAGCTGTCGTGCAGATTGCGCCAGCGCTTAAATCGTTCAGCGAATTACCACAAAAAAAACAAAATGGCGGCCATGGCGGAAGAATTTGATTTTTCTTCAGAAGACGAGAATGAATGGAAATTTGACGAAAATGGAACATTTGTGGAACCAGCGAATGAAACAATCAATGCGATACATATGGAGGCCGAACTGCCCCCGGTAGAAATCTCGGAAAATGGAAAAGGAGATAAGATTTCGAGAATGGAATTAAATACGACGAAAGCTGGTATGGAAGGTCTTGATCGCGATAAAATCAACCAGATTATTTTTGAGGCGAGCAAAGGATCGCGTTTCTACGAGAACGAAAAGAAAAAGGAGAAACAAGTCCAAAAGCGCATCGAGGAACTACAGCATAAAATGTCGCAGTTGAGCAATGAAGCGAAAGAAAAAGCGCGCCTTGAAATGGATAAAATTGTCGCGGATTTGGAGAAAAGTCGGGACCTGTCACGTACTATTGTCCACATTGATATGGACGCATTTTATGCCGCGGTCGAGATGCGCGATGAGCCAAGCTTGAGATCGAAACCAATGGCAGTGGGCAGTAGCTCAATGTTATGCACGTCTAACTACCTAGCAAGGCGTTACGGCGTTCGGGCGGCCATGCCAGGTTTTATTGCCAAGAAATTATGTCCGCAGTTAGTAATCGTGCCAACCAACTTTACCAAGTATAGGAAGATCAGTGAAGAGATACGTGAGATTATGGCATGTTATGACCCGAATTATCTCCCGATGAGCTTAGACGAGGCTTACCTAGATATAACAGAGTATCTGAAAAGACATCTGCAGGAGGGAAATCTTGGGAACCTGGGTTCTAGCCATGAAACAAGTGACGTAGGCGACGGTGAAGTTGTCCAGATCAACGAAGTTGCGCAAATGCCTAATAATAATACAAGTAAGAGCTGCTTCTAATTTTCCACTTCAGCCGTATCGTAGCGAAACGTCCCGTATTTCATTGTTTCATGAGTATCAGAGCAAGACTAATGACTTCCACACGAGAGAAACCGCTACGGTACGATACAGTACGGCTGAAGTGGAAAACGTGCTTAGATTATCACAGAAAAATCGATACGGAACTGTACGATAAGACTGAAGAACAAGCAACAACCTTTATAGGCATGCCTATGTTAGAGAAACAGTTAGGGGCTGAATAACAATGATATTCCCGCTTACACTAGCCTGCGCGCAGTCCCAGACCGAGATTCAGTGAAGCATGCGAGCGTTTTGATGGATTGAAACGAGTTGTACTTTCGTCGTTTAGTGAAATTGTGCTGACAGCGAATAGTGTAACCTAACACAAAAACAGACACATTCATCAGCTTTTGAGCAATATTGTCAAACTTATGAATATATATAACATATAAGAGCAGTTATATAGCAGCTGATTTAATTTTCCATGTCGACGCATTGGTTTGATCGAAACAACAATTGAGCTTTAAATTGAGACATTTTGCATTTAGATGACAGTGAAACTTTCCAAGTAAGTAGACACGTCCAAGAAGTGGAAAAAATCGTGGAAGGAATGCGTCGTAGAATTGAAGAGAAAACACAGCTTACTGCAAGCGCTGGTATCGCTCCGAACATGTTCTTGGCAAAGGTTTGCTCTGATATGAACAAACCGAACGGCCAATATTATCTGAAGCCCGAGAGAGAGGCCATTATGGACTTCGTTCGGAAGTTACCCGTTCGGAAAGCGTTCGGGATTGGTCGTGTCAGCGAACAAATTGTGACATCAGTTCTAAAAGTGAACACGTGTAACGAGTTCTTGGAGAAACGTGACGTCATGCATCTATTGTTTTCCCCGATCACATGTCGAAGTTACCTCGAGATAGCGCTCGGCCTCGGTTCGACGGTGATCGACGTCAGTCGGGAACGGAAGAGCATGAGCACGGAGACGACATTTCGTGAAATAAGCAAACCTGAGGCAATGTTCGCGAAGTGTTACGAACTTTGCTCTGAGTTGTCCAAAAGTATGAAACAGGAAGGTATCTTAGCACGCAAAGTCGGCATAAAGCTCAAAACTGTGAACTTTGAAGTGAAAACTAAGATATCCACGTCGTCGAAATACATTCAAGAAACAGAAGATTTGTTTCATCATGCCAAGAAGTTAATCAACAACGAACTCAAAGCTTGTCTACCCCAGCCGCTGCGCTTGCGGTTGATGGGTGTAAGGGCAACAGAATTACGACACATGAAAGACACAACGCAAAAGCAACTGAATATCACAGATTTATTAAAACATAGTGGAGCTCAGACGGAGCATTCGTTAGAAAGTGGAAAGAACAACTTTGGTGAAGGCTCAAGCCAATGTCATTACCAACTCCCATCAGAAGGCATATTCCAAACTAGTCACAGTTCCAAAGACCGGGAAAATGGACAGCAATTTTTGACGAACACAGATACAAGACTAAGTTCTATGAATGATTCTATGAATACCAAAACAGCACAAAATTCTACAATTGGAACGCAAGAGATACAGGACGATGATACGACACAAACTAGGTACGACCCAAAAAACGGAATTACAGGGAAGTCAGTAGGCTCGGTCGAGACCTCGTTCATCTGTCCAGTATGTGGCAAACGTCTTTCCTTTGATTCAAGGGACGCATTGCGTCAGTTCAACGGTCACGTAGACACATGCCTTAATACGCAGGTCATCACAGACTTACTAAAGCAAGATTCCGTGAAAAATGTTCAGGGCAACAATGAACAGCAAACTTCCAAGAAACGAAAACGTGACTCACCCAACCCAAAAACAAAACGAAGGACTATTGAGCATTTTTTAACGAAATGAAAGAACCGGTTTAAAGCTTATAAATGAATATAACTGATAGAATCCCAACTTCCAGTCATGGCACATGAGCGCAACATTGTGCTTCATCAGTGTTACTTGTGTTAATTGCCCCGTCAATATTCCGCAAAATATAATAAAATACTTCAAAACTCGTACAAGACATTGTTGTATTTGTATGCGACCTAAAAATATAAATAGCTTTCATACAGTATACAGTAATTCCTCCCTCTGGTCAGAAATCATTTCCCTGATATTTGCTATAGATGACTAGTTAATGTTTTCAATATTCATTGCCAGGCGATTTCTGTACAAAACATTCTCGGCCTGGCTAAGACAACGTCAAGAATTCTTGCAGGATATTTAGCTCTTGCATTTGCAGCAACCTTTTTCATGGACAGCGTGTCAACAGAGCTCAGTATGAGATGGCTTATATATATATATATGGGAGGAGAGTCCACGTTTTGATTTCGAACTCTGTAAAGTTTGATTTCTGTAAACCTTGGAAATCAGAGTCTGGGAGCTTGATCTATTTTGAGCAAAATCCCCCAAAGTACGGTTCAAGATCTCGATCTCGGGTTATTTTGAAGGATACAGATTTCAAGCTGATTTCAACGTCTGTATACGATTCATAGTCTTTTCCAGTTCACTTTCCACGTTTCCTAACAAATCATTTAGTGAACTGTCCACCTCTCCGGTTGCGTCATTTGTAAAATTATTCTAGAAACGAAGAACAATTATGGTTAGGGAGAAAACAAGATCACGAAAAATGAAAAAAACCCAACGCACCTTTACTTTAGTTAACAACCCTCTTAGGTTCAGTTTTGACGAAGATAACAATTGAATAGCCTTCGCTGGTGATCTTGTGGAGGTCTCGTAATATGCTGGTAGGGGAAATATAATACAAATATTCATAATATTCATAATATATAGGATACTTTGATCGGAAAAGATTATAAAATAAGTGCTCTTTGTTACTAGGTACATGCATCTGGTCGTCGGTCCTATGAAATACCTTGCGACAGTTCCAAAGTAAGACGTATCATTCTCTCTGTGTCTTCCTTATCCTTCTCCCAGCCACGGCTGTGCATTTTAGTACCGTATGCTTTGACGAGGTACTGCAAATACTACAAGATGATGCTCGATTAGGCAATGAAATTAGCAAAGATAGCTTGCTTCGCCCGCAGTCAACGATGCAAAATAGAACAACTGCCATACGGTCTAATACTATTACCGAATATAGGACCTGTTGATTTCCATGAAAATATTTAGGAAATTAAACGCTACCTTATCTTTTTCATCGTCACTTTCTCCATCTTTATAAATGTCTGAGTAAAGTTTCCAAACTTCACTGTTACTAGTTACCTGTAATTCAACAATGATTAGGATTAATGACTTAATATAATATATATTGGCCATAGGTGATCCATCGTACCTGTGAAGTTATTCGTCCCATGAGTTTTAATACATTTGGTTTCAGCCGTGAAGCTAGAAAGATTCAAGCATTATTGTACTGGCATATAATATTGCGTGGGTTTTTTTGGAGCAAATACTCAAGCATAGAGGTCTGTTATTTTTTAGATTACTGACTGTTATCTGTAAGTGTATTGTGTATGTGACTGTAATTTACAGTTATGTAAGACCTGATAATCCTTTGTTGTCTTCGACTCCTTGAATAACAGATTTAACAAGAATCTCCAGAATCTAAAATTAGGTTGTTAAACAATAAGTAATATCAATTGCAGAAAGGATCCTATGGAATCCTGTAGGATCCTGTAAAATCCTATTGGTTCCTGTTTAGAATAAACTCTGTGGGTTAACCAACAGGACCCTAACCGAGCGAGATACGATCCTACATTATCCCACATGATCCTACATCATCCCACATGATCCCACATCATCCCATATGATCCTACATCATCCCACATGATCGTACATCATCCCACATAATCCTACATCATCCCACATTATCCTACATCACCCCACATAATCCTACGAGGTCCTACAAGATCTTTCAAGAGACCATAGGATCATATTATAGGATACTTGTATGACTTCAAGCAGGATAGCACAAAATTCCACCTGAATATCCAGATATTTTTCTTTGAGATCCATCAATCGATGCAAGGCGTTGATGACTTCTTCAAAACCTCCAACATCTGTGCTGACCTGAAGACAATATGCGCATAGGAGATAAAATATGCTTTATTTAAGTGTTGTACAATGCTTTTATCTATGAACAGAGAGAGAGGCTCACCACAAGGAAGTTTTCCCAGACATGCCAATCATCATAACTTAATCTCAGTGATTCTTTGAATGTTCTGAATGCACGATCTCTGTTGAAGGAAACCAACGATGTGTAATAACGAAACATCAACCGACCGACCGACCGACCGACCGAACAGGGATTATTGTACTAACTTTTGGTTTGTCTTGACGTAGACGGATGACAAGTTATTCCAAGCTTGTGAGTTCTACAAGGTGAAATACACATGGTAGAAAAGCATGTAACCATAAACGGTATGGATACAATTTCGATAAGTACCATGGAGCTAACTCACATCAGGGTTGATAGAGACACACCACTGAAATGCTTTTGCAGCTAGTTCAAGTTTAGCTGTAAACATGGCAGCACAACCCAAGGAGAACCAAACATTTTCCTGTAAACACATCAAATACAACGTAGTTTTAAACGAAAGGTGGTGTACAGTTATATCATATTAGTTTGTTTGTGTGTATATGTTTATGTGCTAACATTTTGACACATTTTAGTTTTATACCCACGCGAGACTTTACAAAACAAACATGTTGACAAAAACCCCAACTATTGTTATAATTTACCTACTTATACCTGCAGGGAGTTGATTTCCAACGATTTTTCAAAACACGAAACGCTCTCGGCAAACTATGGATATATAGCAAGACATTTTAATGCAATTTCCACAGCGCATAATCAGTGCAAAAACATCTCACCTTTTTGTCTCTTAAATATAGAAAACCCAATGATCGATGGGCCCTCGCACTACGTTGTCCTGACAACTCCAGTGCTTTGTGGTAGTACTGTACATCCTGTAACATTTAAATATGATAATTATTTCAACTATATTTAGCAAAGAATAAGAGACAAAATGACGCACACCAGACCTTAGTAACATCACCAAGAAGGCACCAAAGTTTAGGAGTCTCTTCAACATTCAATTGCTCTCTGATAACTTCTTCTGCCTGGAACAAACGTTTTCAGTCATTTTTATTTAGTTATTATAGATATATACTGGGACCAATATGAGACCTAATACAAATAAACACGCTATGATTTTGTCTTTTTGAAAAACACTTGTAACAATCGCATGTGCCTACTGCGGACGTATTTTTAAAATATTATCGTAAATTATGAGACAAACCTTTTCGTATCGGCCTAAAACCACATAACAAGTCATTACGTCTTCCCAAAGTTGTAGTCTTTCGTAGATTTCTAAAGCACTTTTTATGGTTCCAAGTTCCCGAAGTAGATCGGCGAGTTGCTTCTATTAACAAAACGATATAAAACGACGATATAGTAAAAATATTTCCCAGTAAAATTACTTGGATTGAGAAAGCTGTACCTCCAAGGTCCAACGCGATGGGAAAAGAACACTGTAAAATAACTCCAATCTCTGAGATACCTGGATGAAAATGGAGGTTTTGTTTACATTTTATGGGGGCTTCATAAATAGAGAGAGATAGTTGTATTTTGTTTATAAAAAATCGATCAACATATTGTATATATACCGTTGCTTTTGAATCGTTGTACTGATCAACAAGTTGCTGAAAGAAGGACGTAACAACAGCTGTTTTTCAAAAAGATATTTTAATAAATCTTACATAATGTGTTTCCTTACTTGTACTTGAAGCATACTCCGCTCTTTTTTGCGAGATGATTTTTTCTCGTATTTACTTCTCAATAATAAAGCTATGGTTTGGATCGTCCATACTTGACGTTGGGATAATAACAACTAGAAAATGATAGAGAAACACGTTCATCAACATCGCCACGACGAGTCACTTCCACTACAGCATACTGGGCCTAATCGCCATCATCGATTTCGTCATTAGTGTCGTCATCACTGCTTAGGTAATCATCTTCGTCATGCATCGTCACTGTTACCACGTGTCACCGTCGTCGTCATTGCTGTCGTCATCACTGTCGTCATCATTGTCGTCATCACCGTTTATGTAATCATCCTCGTCATACTATCGTCACTGTTACAGTACCACGTGTCACCTTCGCTACGAAGATGTCGTCGTCATCGTCACTGCTTTCGTCATCACTGCTTATGTAATCACCTTCGTCATACTATCGTCACTGTTATCACGTGTCGTCATCGCTACGAAAGTCATCGTGGTTATTATCATTGCTGTCCTCATCCGTATGATCACCACCCAATGCCATTATCGCTAACTTCACTACGTCTTACCTCTACATTAGCTAAAATTTCTTCTTCCAAAAGTTGATGATTTGCATGTGATTTTTGTTTGTACACACTTGAAGAGCAAAAATGAAAATTATTAAACAAGACATTGAGCCATAAACTCGTTTCACCGTCAATCAATACAACCAGTGACTTACCACATGGCTAATATTGAGGCAAGGTGTAACGGTTCCAATTGCCTTTGTTTCGTGCTTTCTGGGTTTGTGTATTTAGTTTTACTAAGAAGTGTATCATCATCCAACACCACATCCTTGAAATAACAGCAAAGTAAGGTGGTAAGTTTATCAGGTCATTTCCTGGGTAGCCACATAGGGTGATAGAAACGCGACATCTGCGATGGTAGGTTTACCTTTGGTAAATGTTCTCTGGCATCTGTTGTATCTGACAAAGTTTCTTCTAAAATGATTTAGTTTAAACTTTAGTTTCAATTAGACATGCAGATGGGCAGCATGGTGCAGGTAAATAGGCAGGCATGTAGGCAGGTATGTAGGCAGGCATGCAGGCAGGCATATAGGCAGGCATGTAGGCAGGAATGTAGGCTAGCATGTAGGCAGGCAGATTATATAGGCAAGCATGCAGGCATATAGTCAGGCAGGCATGTAGGCAGGCATGTAGGCAGGCATGTAGGCAGGCAGGCAGGTGTGTAGGCAGACAGACAGGTATATATATGTATATAATAATACCAACCTTTGTGATTGACATTTACTTTGGCCAAAAGTTGTGAATAATCAATATGTTGAAACTTTGTCCTTTTACCCAAAGCCCCTACATTGCATATTTAATATAAACATTGAATATTAATTATTTGTAAAAAAACAGTGTGGAATTTTCCTGACTAGAATTTGAAAGTGCTTCCAAAAACAATGGACTGTCCTTGGATATGATCACCTTCGTGGTGGAGCTCAATTCCAACACATTTTAGTGCTTGTTCAAAGTTTTCCTATGTAGCAAGAAAAGAACAATGGCACAAGTCTATATTATGTTATTACTTGCATAAATAATCACTGGCTGTATATTATGTAGTGACCAATCTTATGTAAGTTATTTCACCTTTGATCTTTTATCCTCATAATATTGCAGTAGTTGGTAACCAGATGATAAATATATTTGACAAAGAACCTCTCTAAAGATAATCAAACAAAATAAATTAATACAGATCGGAAACAACTTGTACTGTATAAAGCTAAAATTTTAAAAGTATACCGTGGTAAAGTTGAGAAACCCGAGGCAAGAACTAAATAAAACAAACCATGGTGACTTGTTCAGAGCAATCATTGTGTAATGCATGTGACATTTATAGATAATGCATTTGATTGATGTTACATATACCTCAGTAATGCTTCAATTTAGTATGTACCTTTGTCAATAGCAGCAAGAGATTCAGATTTCAGGGTTGATGAAAGTTCATCCAGTAACTGTTGATGTATAAGATTACATCGAATTTGCCATAAAGGCAGCGTCTAAATAAAAAAAAATTCAATAATTTATGGTGAAATGCAATAATGTCATGTTAATACAATATGTGACTATATACAGTACGCAACATTTCAACTTTGTATTAAGGTGGCACACCTTCAAATCACTTAAAAGGTCTTCACAATCCACCAAAATTGTTCTTGCTATCAGTAGGAACTCAATAAACTCAGCCAAGACATAAATATCCTTAAATAAACAATATTTGGTAAGTAAATATGTACAGCCTTGTATGGAATAGCATGGTACACAGTATGGTATGGTGCAATAGATTATGGTGGGATACAATATGGTACATGCATGCAATTGGTATATTATGACCAGTATGGTAATGACATGATGCAAACAGTACAGTACAGTAATATAGTACAGTGTGGTATGGCGTATGTGATGGTATGGTAATGGTGTGGTATGGTGTGATGTGGTATGGTATAGTATGGTATAGTATGGTATGGTATATGTAATAGTATGGTACAGTATAGTAGGGAATGCTTATTATATGACAAGACATATGGTACAACATGGTACAATATGGTACTAATGGTAGCACAATATGCTATGGTATATTATGGTAGTGGTATCATACAATACAACACAGTATGGTTTTACCTCACTATCTTTCTTTAGATAACAGATCATTTGTTGTCGTAATAATCGAAACTGGAATAAAAAATGACCAGTATTATATATTATGACAAAATTAGCTACTATAAGGTAATACAGACTATACCTTTTCTTCGGCCTGGAAACAACTTGGTAGGTAATCTTTGCATTGACCAGGTAGTGGTGGCCCGGTCCAATTGTGCTGAATCACCAGTTGTAAACAAGAAATACCAAGCAAAAATATATATAGCTGTCTAAAATAATTACAAACATAAAACAATATTAATTTCAAAACAAGAAAGCTGACTTTAGACATTTGTACCTTAAATATTTGGCTTCATTTGAGTCAGGTGAGGTCAGTTCCTTTGCCAAGCACTGTTTTATGTATATGTGATAGTCTACAAAAAGAAACACAAATACTCTTATATGGAAACTTGTTCGAGTTAATACAATAACACAGAAAGTTGAAAGCTAACAAGCAAAACAGCAATGTTTTTCTTACATACCCAAAATATTATCAGAATCATATCCCAATATATTTCTTGCAGACGGTCTATTGAAAATACTGAGGTAATTGCCCGTTGGTAAAAATCTCAATGTGTCTTCTATCTCATCTAAAAATATTGACAACTAGTAACCATGCACTGACATATGATCACAGACCAGGTGGTGCCTTGGGCATGCTACTAATGGCACCCACTTTTTTGAAAGTTACTTGACAAATTTTACCAATAGGTTAAAATGAATCGGATTGGGGATTGGCTCATCCTTAACCGACAACCGTGCAGATATCATTTGAATATCAAAACCTGTAATTTTAGGTTGGTGGCAACCCGATGGGTCGATGCCACGTTGAGTTGAATGTACCATTGGCCTAAAGGTTTTTTTAATAACTGCCGAGAGTACATTCAACATCCCTTGTAAAGTTAGGATTACCATACCCGATTCAACTTTTCACACACCTCATAATGATCAATTTATCATTTCTCCTTACCTATGACAGCTTCACATGCTTTTGGTGAACAACTCCGCAACTTTTCAAATACTTCATTGTTGATATTACCAACATTACTACCAACTTGGTTAAATAAACCCCATTCAATTTTATGTACAATTTCCAAACATTCATTTCCTAAACCTTCCATGTGGAACAAATGTGACTTTCCCAGACAGAGCCGAGGCTTGGGCACTGGAACGTATTAATGACGTCACATGTGACGTCATAATTTATGCCGTTACTAAAGGTCAGCGGGGCCTCCCATTAGTCACCAGACTCCAACATAAATTTTAAAGCTCCTTAATTAAAATTTTCGAAAATTACAAAAAATCTGGTTTCTGTACAGAAGGGACGAACGCAATTGAAAATCAATCGTCCGTAGCTTGGTGGTAAAAAAAGAACGACGTGAAGATGATGGAGGACGATATACAGCTACAGAACATCAAACTGATCGATGAAGCTGACAAAACAGACTACTATGCGCCCGAGGAACGCGCGTTGATCCGCAAGGAACAGATAGACACTGCTCATGGAAAGCTTCAAGTCACTTTAAACGGTGTTGAAGGCAAGCCTGCCATTGTCACCTTCCATGATATTGGTCAAAATCATGTGTCAGCTTTCCAGAGTTTCTTCAACTGTAAAGAAATGGCGCCATTTTTGCAGTACTTTTGTCTATATCACATAGACGCGCCAGGCCAACAAGAAGGAGCTAACAAACTGCCAGAGACTTTTGTTTATCCAAGTCTGGACGAAATGGCTGAAATGGTTGGGGATGTTGTGCGTCATTTTAAACTCAAAAGCTTTATTGGACTTGGTATTGGTGCTGGGGCAAGCATTCTTTGCCGTTACGGCTTGAAATACCCGAATCTTGTTAATGGCTTGTTCCTTGTCAATTGTTTCTCTGGGAAATGTGGTTGGGTTGAATGGGGATACGAAAAGGTAGTTCAAATTAATAAATAAAGTAGTACATAAAATTATTGTTTTGTACTTTGATACAAAGTATCGGACCTATTATTATCGTGATATAAATATTATCAATATGTTTTGGTTACATTTAGAAAAACAATTTATTTCAAAGATTTATATTTCTGGTAATTTGGTTATTAATAAAACAACACCTCTTCATTTTGACATAATACAATTTGATCTTTCACCACATCTGTTTCTATGTTCATTCCTACTTTCAACAGATCTTTATCAAAACTTGCATTCCTAGCTGTAATTAAATTTTGCTCTAACGTTATTGATAATATCATACAGAAAGCAAAAAGAAGGCAGGGGAAATGACACCAGGCTCTGATCCATTAACACTTGCAAAAATTTCCTCCCTTTACAAGCAAAACACCTGCTAACAGTTGCTTCTTAACAATGACATCATGTGAGGAAAACCTGATGTATTGTGTAATGTGATTGGCTTGTGCTATATTGACTGGCCAATCAAATTTCATGTATCATGACATTTCCACACTTGAAGTAATTATTAAAAAGGTCTGTTAATAAATTCAAGAAACTTGCTTGCTTGGCATGAAGTGCAATCCTGCAGACAATAGCTATATAGAATGTCGATAGAGGTGTGCATCAAATGGAAAGTGCTCAAATGAAACCATCTTTTCTATAATGTCATTTAGATCTCGGCTCATCAATTACAAAACAAAGGCATGACACCTTTTACAGAGGATTACCTTGTGTGGTACCATTTTGGCAAAAGGATTGCTGAACAAAACAAAGATATGGTGACTGCATACCGTAAAAGTCTTGAAACGTCATTCAACCCATTCAACCTGAGTTTATTTGTGCAATCATTCAGCCAGCGTACAGAGATCAATATGAGACGTCCAGTTGCCGGGACAACATCCAACATCCCTTCCCTAAAATGTCAAGTGTTGCTTGTCGCTGGTGACTACTCTCCCCATCTTGACGATGTGCTTGAAACAAATTCTCGCTTGGATCCAACCATGTCTTCTTTCATGGAAGTTGCGGACAGCGGTGGTATGCCATTGGAAGAACAACCAGCAAAAATGGCTGGAGCATTTCGACTCTTTGTCCAGGGTCTTGGGTTTGGTAAGATTTCAAATATGAATAATTTGAGCTTTTTGAAGCACCCACCACAGCCTGATAACTTTATTAACAAGTTTACTTGTTTTCCATGTTAACTAGTAAATTACTACTCAGTATAGGCTCCCTGGGTGGACATTGTTTACCTGCACCACCTGCTTATGCCCTGCATGTGCTCGGGTGAGAAAGCCTGCTTTAACCCTGATATATGGTGGTGGCATATATGCATTCTTAGAGTCGGTTATTTTTGGAAATGCAGTTGATACCTTTGGGTAATTGTACAGCTTTTACTCTTGTGGGGAACTGTAAACATTTTCAGGGAATATTTTGGTTCTGAAGTTTTATTTTGTATTGTATATATTGATATACATATATTATATTGTTCTTTCATAATAAGTTTATTTAACATTGTTATACTTATGTGTTTGTTGCAGTCCCCAATCTCGCCATGCTTACACCAAAGAAACCATATGACCCTGTTGATGACCAACGCCCACTAGAGGTCTAAATCTTGGAGCTAAGTCCACAAGAAAAGAAAGAAGTGAAATATTTGTTAGCTGTGCTTGGCATTTATTGATTGCTTGGTTGAAAACCAAGTGATGTTATATACAAAATTATATTAAAAATGTTATCCTATACATTTGTATGTCTAGTAAAAGCAGAATCAATGAAGGGTTGCTTGCCATTTGGTCAAAACTACTTAAGTACACTACTAAAGAGATAAGAGAGAAACACTTGAAAGAATCTCATTTGAGTGATAAATTTTATTGGTGAATCATACTAAAATTCCTATATTTTTTAAAAGTGAGCTCGTGTATTCTGAATGACAAACACCTCTTATGAATCTGTATTAATGAATTAAATATATTTAATAAGTGCATACAATTAAAAATCTATACATTTTGCAACTTTCAGTTTAAATAATCACAGTAAATTTGATACTAAATATTCCTACTTGACACACTAAATTAGCAAAAAAAAGCAAAAGAACATTATTAAATAGAATTTTTGTAATATTTAATCATACTTTTGTTGTTGATGAATAAAGTAATACTGC
>JAOTOK010089513.1:0-11692 GCA_025770025.1 Virgularia gustaviana | reverse complement strand
TGCGGAATGGGCATAAGTAGAGACGAACTCATGCACACATTGTTTTTAGGCTTTGTTTAGGAAAACAGAAAACTCTTACCTTAAATATAGGGCCATATTTGGCGAATTTGTTTTTCTGAATTGCCGTAAGATTCTTCATACCGCCACTGGTTAAAACATCTAGGATGTTCCCTAGAACGCTTCGTCCTGGTATTTCTTCAAAAGGCTTCGCATTTTTAGACGTTGCAGCCGTAGACAAAGGAGAAATACTACGAAGCGAGAGATTTCGGGAAAGTGTTCCTTTCCAGGTAAAAGTTGTTGCACTTTTTGAGGCAAGAAACGAATCCGCAAAGCTTTTTACAGAAATTATTTTCATTTTATATGTAGAATGTTCTCATAATTGTCTAATGCAGCGAGTGGCTTTTCATATAATGCACTGATACTGGCGCTTCACCTTGTTACGAATCGTGCAAGTTACCACCACTGTCAGGAGAAAGTCCTTTATGTTGAAAACTAAAACAACTTGGATGTGGATGTGAAACGTCATCCTATTTATGTCTGGTTCAAAATTGAACTGTTTCTAAGCATGGTGTGTTATGACTGCAGACTCTATCAGACTGTTTCTAAGGCAAAATTGAAAAAAAATTAACAATGCAGACTGCAGTACGCAAATAACTTTTATTTGGCTATCTTTGGCCTCGCGAGGCAGAAATTTTCAAAATCTGAAATCTTCAAAATTTCGGAAATTTTTTTTAGAGATCAACTCGCTATGAAAATCTGAAGTTCTAAAACGTTTTGCAAACGTTCAAAGAAAAAATAATATTTTTCTCTTCACAGGCTAATTAAGATCGTTGGTCGGTCTAGAAAACATGGGGAAAATGCATGGGGCGGCCGCAGCCATTCCAACCGGCTCAACCGACCTTTACCCATGTAGGATTCACTATCACTCTTTTGGCCCATTAAATAATTCAAAATATAACTAGCTTGTTAGCTCGAAATCTAGGGAGCGAGATCCGATGTGAATGGAGTGGGGTTTAAAATACAGATAGCAGGATCCAGGGTTCGGGAGACCTTCTAGATCAACTAGCCTGGTTAATTAATGGCGAATCGTTAATTTTAAAACCTCTCCAATTTTCTGACTGTCAGTGTACAATACACCATCTTGGCTCAGCAGAGATCGTACCGTTTCTTGTCAAAGTCTATGTGTTTTGTGTTCTGATATACTCGATTTTTTTTCATGTTTCAAGAATTTTTGCTTCAAGAATAGCTCAGTGGTTAGAGAGCCGGAGTAGAATACGCATATTCAAATTAGAATTGTATAATATAATTTATGTATTGTCGAGATCATTTTAAGAACTTAATTATTGTGTGATTTTTGTATCAAAAAGATTTCAAATATAGAAAAAAAACATGTCTAACGCTCTGTTGGTCGCTTCTCCACGCGTAGCCAGATTCCATCTTTAGGAAAAAGGCCAATCCCTGGGACTCTAACTGGAGGGACCTATGAACGCCAAAATAAACACCATTTCACTATTCAAATATAGAGCATTATTTCTCGATTGAGAAATTTCAACTGAAAATTGATTTCCAACGGAGAATGTTTACTTTTAAATTTTTCTCAGCATTTTATACAAATTTCTTCAAATAATAATCCCCCCGCAGCTAGGCAACTGTACTGAGGTTTAAACTGCAAAACAGCGCCATTTTATGTACTTTAAGGGAGTAGAGAGTTCGTGATGGGGATGTAAGGGGGCGTGATGGGTAATCAAGAAAACAAAAGATTGCACCGCTCCCACAATTTGCCTATAGTCAGTCTACTGCTGTTAAAATGCAGCCAAATAACTCGACAATGTCGGTGTTAACGGTATACGTAATTGCCGTTTAAACGTAAAATGTTGACTGCGGAGGAGGCTATTCAAATTTTTCGATTCAAAATTTTTTTCATCATTTTTTTCCATAACAGCTTAAAGGTTTCAAGCGTCCCAAAATATTTTTGCAGAATTTATAGCATATTTTCTTTCTGTCATGCTTTAGATAGAAAGGTACCTGTGTCTCTGGAATCCGCACAAACTTGTATTTCCTCAAAATAAACGCCAATGCCATTTTTGTTTGGAACCAAGCGAAACGCATTCCAATACAGGACCTCTGGCCAGCCCCAAATGGCAAAAATGACATCGGATCTCTAGATTCCTTTGCTTCCGGGTTAAACCTTAGAAGGCAGTAACGATAAACATGTGAATGTCTCAAGTCGTCAAATGACATTAGAATTATATAGGAGGTCGTTCTTTGGATGTCTATATCATACTGTATGTTGTCAGTCACTCTTCAAACATACTACATGTTCAGTCTCTCCTCTTTCATCGCTTTCTTTTCACGAGCAAAACCGTAACCGCCATCTTCCGTTATAAATTGTAACTACGCGTGACGACTATTCCCTTGTGAGCGAGAAATCAAAAGCAAACAACGTATCTTGTATGCAATACTTACTTGCTTTTGAATATCCAATATACATTATATAATTTGTTTAAACCTATATGTATAACGTCAATTTGACGTATTGCTGAATGAGAAAAATTCCTCGCGATCGCTTCCCTTGTCCAAATTAAAAAGAAAAATGTTTTTAATTCCGAAAAATGTCATGCAAGTGGAACTTTTGTAGAACAAGTGCTGGGTATTGGTTATGACAAGTCTTAAATTACTCATAAACACCCACCTTTCCGGATCAAATTTCTCAGGCTCCGGCCAAATTTCTGGATCATTGTGAAGTGAGTTCAATGCTACTGACACTGTGAAACCTTTTTTGAAGTTAACACCATCGATTGTACACGACTCACTGCAGTTCCGGTCGAAACTACAAGATAAGGAAAGCTGCAGGGAAATGACTTTTTTCAAAATATCAAATAATTCATTAGAATGTTCACTACCGCACCAATCTCTAGGCAACCTGTGCTTAGGTAAGCTTTAGGTAGCTTAGATAAGTTTTAGGTAGTTCTATGTAATTTCCAATTACCCATTTACTAACCTCTAGGTAAACATTAGGTAACCATTAAGTA
Organism: Virgularia gustaviana; assembly: GCA_025770025.1. Taxonomy (NCBI): domain Eukaryota; kingdom Metazoa; phylum Cnidaria; class Anthozoa; order Scleralcyonacea; family Virgulariidae; genus Virgularia; species Virgularia gustaviana. Next base: position 8,660 of record JAOTOK010089513.1, on the reverse strand, counting down.
ACCTTAAGCAAGCTCTATGTACCTTCTATATTATAATCTTTAGGCAAGCTTTAGGTAACCACAAGGTAAACTCTATCTAGTCAGTAGGTAGTCCCCAGGTATACCTCCGAGTGCTCTTTAAGTAACCCGCCCTGGCTCTAGGTAAATATAGGTAACTTTCACGTATCTCTAGGTAACCAGTATGTATCGGTATCCTCTGGGATACTTTCTCTTAACCTCTAAGTAAACTCCAGGCAACATTCAGATAGCCTCTAGGTAACCTCTTATAAGTTACTACTAAGCTAAGATTTTCTCTCTTGGCAACCTCTAAGGTATATATCTACGTTAACTAGTGATCTACAAGCAATCCTCTACGCAAACTTATACTTTATCTTTCCATTAGTCTTATGTCCCCCGATTAAGTACCCTTTGGGTCTCTAACTCACTTTTAAGTCACTTCTAATCTGCTTCTAACGTTACATAAGCCCCTTTATAATTACCCGTAGTAGATTTATAAAGATACAGTGGTGTGTATTACCGATAAACTGGGCCATACATCCTTAGAACCTCAGAGAAAAACATTTCCATATAAGATAGTTTGGATATGTCTTCGTAACCAGGGTTAGCCTATATGGAAAAAAGTATTTGCTGTTTGTCCTCACTCAGAAGCAGTAATCTGTTCTTGATCATTAAGGAATTGAGAATGTTCTGTTTTCGGAACACTTCTGAATACCGTCACTATAGCCAGAGTGTCAATTTATGGAGAAAAGTCTTTAAGCAAATTGCATGCACCCCAGAGGTAATCAAGTTGTAGCTATATACTAGACAGTTCGTTTCTTGAGGGTTATTTCAGTGTAATTTATGCCTTCGGCATCGGCAAATAATATATCTGCTCGCCACTGATAAATCACGATATTTTGCTCATGCAACCTCGCCTAATAATTGTTTATTGTAAGAGCAATATTTGGCGTAATTCTTGTGCTTGACACCCTTATCGCATATTTTTATACATAACTCTGTGCGTAGCTATACATTTCTGAGAACTAAACTATAGAGCAACTCACATCCTCTGGAAAATATTCCACGAGTTCCTTGTAAACTTTTTCTTGTACCTCAGGGTTTACAGCCAAACAGTAACTTGAAAATGCCAACGAATTACTTGTCGTTTCATGACCAGCTAACATAAACGTTATTGCTTGGCTTAAAACTTCGTCGTCACTCAATTTTGTCGTTTGACCATCCGTGGTTTGGTTATTAGCGGTTAACAGGGCGTCCATCAGGTCGTTGCGCTGTACAAAAATACCAGAGAAATATTAGTATTAATATTAATTTGAAATATTATCATTAACAGGTTAATTAATCATTTAGTTCGACGATAGTATCATAAGTATCTAGCCTCTGTTCTCTGCATGTTACATGAAAGTAACTATCGTATTTCGATTTTCTAAGTTTTTCGTTTACATATGGTAGCTTTATACATGCGAGGAATCGCACAGTCTGTCCACAGCTGCTTTGAATAAGTCTGAAAAAGTCTGAACTGGCCAGTCAGAATAGCGCTGGTAATGTTACCATACCTCTTCATATAGCTCAGCAGCACTGCAGGTCTTTTAACAGTGCTATTAGCATACATGAATGAACTCTTGAATGAACAGGCTGAAAGTGCTGTTGTAACAGCCCTAGGTCGACCCATGTTCAAGGCTGTTGAATCGATATAGGTTTGAATGGGACAGTTCAACCGGCGCCTTAACCCCATAGTAGCCTTACTATCGATGCACGAGATACCCGGTCAAAACTCTTCCATGTAATTCACATGCTGACCCTTCTCGCTTTCTTACCTTAATATGTGTGGCTCTTCGCTCTTTGATGATTCTACGACAAGCATTTGCTATAAACTGCAGACTAGGATATCCACCAATTAAAGTGAGAACAAACTTTATTACCACTTGGATTCTTGGAAACATAACTATATTGTAAATTAGCGTTAAATATCATTAAACATCTTTGGTATTGTAAAAGCAATACCTGGTATAATTCCTGGGTAATTGACGCATTTAGAGGTTTGCCCGGATCTGAAAACGAGGTGCCACATAACATTCGCAAATACTAATGTATTAATAATATATTATTACATAATACTATGTTCCTAATATTTCTTCCAAAATGTAACCACAGAAAAAAGTCAAAAAAATATATGGCAATTAGGCAGGAATTATGGCGCGTTTATAAGCAGTTAGCGTTACCAGTATACTTAGAGTTCAACGGGTATTTTTGGCATGCACATGCAGGGTCTTCTGCGCATCGATTCTGCTTATAACCAACGGAGACCACTCTGGAATATATAAACATTGTAGAACTAATCCCGATCTTTTGGATTTTTAAGGCTGAATGTCGTTTCTGTAATTTACAGACCGTATAATAAATCCTATGATATGAAATACATTTAAAATTATGAATGTATATATATAATATCAAAGAACATTCAAAATCACAGAATATGGTATCTATATAATACAAATATATTATATTTTTATACATAATTCTGTAGGTTGCTATATACGTTTTTCTAAAAACTAAACTATAGCTGAGCAACTCACAACAATGAAAAAATCGTTTGTTTACATTGCGCCGCGGTGTATTTCGTTTGTATTTTGAAATATGTTATCATTTTCTACACAGTACTCACAAGAGACAAGAAACATCATGTCAGGAGCCAGAACTTTGCTGGCCTTTTTATTGTAGAGGTTCTCTGGGTCGTTTTGTATATCTGTTTTCACACCAAATGCTGTAGAAAACATTGACTCCATGGTAAACAGTGAGAACAACCTGTATTAAAGAAAAACCCAAACGGGTCAAGTATGAGCTATACGCGTACGGCATGGGCGAGGCATATATATAGTTAAATGCGTTTGGTTTGAAATTCATTTAAATATCGAAATTAATAATATTTCAATATGGTTGAATGTTCGGCTTGTTTTGTAATTCTGGCAGCAGTTTTTAGCTATTTCATGTTGTTAATTATATACTATACTGTTTTTGATAATATTAAATTATCGGACATATGTGAAAACGAAATAAATAATATTCGAAGTTAGCCCACGGTCCCCCAAGGAAATTTTGAAAAGTAGATCCTTGAAAATATAATTTCCAGCAATTTTGGTTTCCTTAGACTAAGTCTATTAATTTTGGTGAAATGCCATATTATTTGTGTCTCAAATACTTTTTGGATTACAATGCTTATATTTTGTAAATTTACTTATCATTAAATTCAGTTTTCTTCTCCATAATCGCACGAGTTTACTTGGCTCTTTCATCATTACAGCATTTAAGTGCATGTCATTTAATTAAGGAGCGGTTTTATATACCTGTCCGTTCGTCATACGTTTATATTTTTTTGCAAACCTGTACGAATCGAAGCTTTTACGTTGAGTACTTAGTTGATTGATCTTTTCCACCAATATTTTTATGTTTTCTTGTACGATGGGCACCATCTGTGAAAAAACTACAAGTCCAGTATTCCATTTTGACACTTTGATAGCATTCATGCGCATTATAGATATCAAGTTGCGAAGTACATAGATTTCATTGACAATTAATCGACAAGAAAATGCACCATTAGTGAACCTAGCTATATATTGTTTCAAAATATCAAATGCAAATTTCTTGGATACTTATAGTTCTTTAAATGATTGGAGCCTTTGAACTGCTCGAGACACATCAGGACTATGTTTGAGTAAATCGATAGCACTATCTACTTCAAAAAGCACATTTTAGCGCCTCTTACAAAACGTTTGATGGGGCACAGGCCCTCTTTACCCCCGGGTTCTACGCTTATACATTTAAGATTCTTGTAAAACAATTGCACCACGATAGCCTTTTTTATTTCTATGCCAAACAATGGCTGCTTTAGGTCATAAACAAAATGCGGAGAATGTGAAAAAAGTAACGTTTAGTTACATATTATGCTTTTGCTAGTTGTACTTTCCCAAATACTTGCCTTCTATTATAATTATACGTTTCACTATAGTTCGTAGTGCAGTATATATACTATACTTTACTATAAATCAATGTACACTAACCTTTTTCATTTTAGCAGGGCTAAAAATTGGTGTAATTGTGGAACGAATTCTTTTATGTTTCTCACCAGTTATATGCATCAATGAGTGCTTTCCTGGTCCACAAAGTATGCCTAGTTCAACTGGCTGAAAAAAGTTATGTTTCTATTATATATATAGATTCAGTTAATGATGTTTTAGACCGCATAATAAATTCTAAAGTCGAAAATCGCAACAACCATTTTTATTGCTTCTTTGAAACAATCTTTCAGACGAAACGAACCATGCCTCCGCCATCTTGGATATTCACGGATATGCAGAAATATATTTCTCAGTACAAAGACTAAATGTACGCAATATGATAGAGCTCCAACTTTTACCGTCAACAATAACTTAAAAATATTTCCCCTTCACATTCGTATCACTTAGGGGTGCTTAATTAAACAGCTGTTACCCTGGTTCTAATGTCATACGTAATTACTTGAAAGTATGATTAAAGATGGCGGAAGATAGCAGACACCATGGTACTTTGTATCAAAACACCTGAAGAGTTGATATCATTTGCGTCTTTTTAACGAGACAATAAAAAATTGTTGCCATTTTCTGTTAAATTTCAAAAATTATCAAGTATAATTCTCAGAGTGTTAATAATAAATGAAGCATAATTGGTGGTCAATTTCAAAACACCATTTCAGAAACACCAGCCAAATTGTAGTTCGATTTCAACGTCCAATAGTGGCTCATTTGACAAGCTATTTCAAGATTCCCAACAACCTTAATACAATTCTTTTAACTAAATCTCAAAATACGAATAACTTTGTTAAAAATGACCACTATTCTCATTTCTATTTCGCTTGTCCGCATTTAGAAATCTTACTCATTTTCGAACCCTTACATGAAATTCTTTGGCCAGGGCAAAATTGTAAAATAGTTGAACATTAGACTGCAATGACAACAGTAGTTCCTCCCTATAGTGTCAGCTATGTGAATGCATGTGACTTACCGGCCTTTCGGAGAACTTTTGAAAATCTCTCACAAGGATCTTACGGATGAGTTGGGGATCTGCGACAAGAACTACCGGAACACTTCCCAAGTAATAACTAAGAAGCAATTTATTAAAAAACGAATGTTATTAAGAAAAATCAATAAAGTAGAAGATGGCGAGGCTTTGCTTTGTCCCACGGAATGGAACCCAGCTCTGCATTACGTCTATTTCTGCGTGTCAATTCCGGATTTCTGTCTTTAGATTCCCGACTTCTAGATAGTTATGGATACTGTATTTCCAGCTTCGGATTCCGGATTCCTACTTTTTGATTTTGGACTTTCGGTTTGGAGTTCCAGATTCCTGGGTTTGGATTCTGGATTTCCGGATTTCAAGCCTTGGGTTCTAGGTTTTCTGCTTTATATTCGGGGTTCGTAGCTAATTTGCATATTCCAGAGGACGAATGAGACGATCTTTTTAATCAGATAACTATAGCTACCTTACGAGCATTGGTGACAGATCACTTGTAGGTTGATACTAAGGAACATTGTGTTTACCCGCAAACCTTTCCATATTTCTTGACATAGTCTTGCTCGGCCACGTGAATATACTGAAACCGAAGGAAACAGATAATTCAACTAAAACGAGTCGTGTTTATAAACAAGGTGAAACATATATACAGCGGGCTTGACCGTTATCGAGATTCCTCTTGCGAGAGGCGAGATTTTGCCTATCGGGATAGAAAACTCCTATTATTATTGTAATACCATGATCGCTTCTAATTTCTTTGTTCTCACAGGGGATTTAAATATCGAATTTTACCTCATTAACCATGCAAAGCCTTTGTCTAGTAAATTTCCCGGCGAAAATTAGAGAAACACAATGGATTTCTTTGTTTATTAAATTCCCCTCATTAAACGTTTCCCCTAAATTAGTTGTCTTTTACTAAATTTCCCGATTGCATAACTAATCTACAAATATACGAACTGTACTTGCAGCCATATTTGTGAATAAAGGGAAACTAGAAATGCAATATCGTCACTCAAATAGCATGCAATGTAAGTACAGAGCATGTCCCATAGGTACAATAACCTCAATCAATTAGCACCTCTAATCAATACTAAAACTCGTAAACAGTTCACTGAACCATACGAGAAGAAAAACAAACTTAGTACTTATTATACTTTTCTTACTATTTCTCGGCAATCACAATATTACAAAGTGGGTTGTCGGGAAATTAGCGATCCAAATTGCCCTTCGCCTCGGGAAGATTTGTAAAAGTACTGCGCCCTCGTACTTTTACAAATCTTTCCTCGGCGTCGGGCAATTTAATCGCTAATTTCCCTCAAGCCATGCTATTACTTATAATAATATGAACTGTCATAACATGCAGTAAAGATGAAGTAAGAATCGTTTAAATATAAAAAATAGTGCCATACCCACTTGTCTTAAAGCCGTATTCCTCTATTAATAATGAATGCAAAGAGTCAAGTAAAATTATATTCGTATTGCGTGTATAGTATTTAGCTTTTCACCACTATCTCATGAGCGCAGAATTTTTATCGAGCGCGATCGACGATGCTGCTACTGCTTATTTTCCTACTAACAACTAAATAATGTACTGTACCTTTTGGAATACATCATAAAGGTTTCCAATTATTGGCCAGGGTTTTGGACCTTTGATACCTGCTTTCTGTAAGCGATCGAAACCGTTCCATGACCACCTAATAAAAAGGTTCACTAAGTTTTGTTTCGCTATAACCACGTTCCGAATATATTCCCACTGCCCGCTTCGCTACACAATACCAGGCTGGGATGAATAATAATTTTCAGCCAAGTGAAGTTTGTGAAGCGAAACTCGGTGTGTTGTAGCCGAGGAGAGGTGGATGGGGCGAAGAATTGAAACAAGGTTTTCCCTATTGTGCTTCCTTATGACGAAGTGCAATAAAAAGCCCAGTTCTCTTGTTTTGTGCTAGCTGCTTCACTTTATGAAGATGCCTCGCCTTCTATAAACATTCAAATGGTCTAATTCATGCTTGGTGGCATTGTATAACAAAACGTCCAGTGGGAATATCATTGTGAGACATTTCAATGTTTGACCGGGTGCAACTAGCTGAGACAAGCCGCGGACGTTTTCAAACTCGTACTTAGAGATTTGGGGGTTCGTATAGACGTTTAACGATAGCCAATGGAGTAGATTGTCTGGAAACTTCATAGAAATTCAATAGAACTCATTATCTATGTTGAGTTAGGTTTATGCAAGCCTGGTGCCCCTTCGTCATCACGTGTCTATTGTACTTCGCAGACAGCCAATGACGACCTCCAACGTTCTATTGTTCAATCACATGGGTGAGTGACCAAGGTCGATCACTCGTATTGGTTGTTTGCGTATTAACACGTGATGAAGAAGGTGTACAAACTTGTGATGAACCTGAACAATGGCATAGATAATAAGTTCTATTGAATTGCTGTGAAGCTTCCAGACCATGAACTCTGTATTGACTGTGGTTTAAGCCAGGATTAATGAGAAATTATAAGGCTCAAAATTCAATTACTCCTTGAAAATATGTTGTTTCTTAATAGGGCTGCTGTAAATTAGCTGAAATGCTATAAAGTTAATTTTAAACCAGGGCCATTGATCTTAACATAGTAAAATAAAAAACGCAGTCGATTATAACTTGTTTATCTTGCTTGAGCTTAATCCATGCACCGTTGGAGCTAGGGATTGAACAACTCACCCATGCAAGTTTTAGTATTTCCCTTTCGATAAGCAGCCGTTGTCCCCCGTTAAATGATTTTTGAGCAAATTACTGCATATATGTAGCCAGTGTAGTACTGTATCATAATAAACACAAGTAATTTTAGTAGTTTGCATGACTGGAAGCATAAAATGAGAACAGCACATTATCCCATGCATGTTGTCATATAAATTATGAAAAGCTAACAAATATATAGAGACATCTTTCTTTATAAGTCGGGAAATAGTAATATTTACGCGAAATGTTATTGAAATAATCATTAAAATATGCTCCAGTTATACTCACCAATACAAGAACAATCCAAGAGGGACTAAATAGAGAAAACCGACCCACAGCGTATGGAATGTCTTGTCTAGTTCAACGACCATTCTTAGTTGATAATTTGAGATTAATCTGAAAAATTGCTCTATAGAACTGTATGGTACAGCCTAAAAATACCAAAGATATGTCTAATGTAATTTAATCATCTAATGCTTTGTCTGGAATGTCTTGCTTTTCACTAACACGTGACAGTAAATACATACATAACACCCTTTCATGCATGTTATTGGATACTGAATTACAAAGTAAAGTGCGAGGCAGTGAGGCATGCTTACAATAATGCAAAATTTAGAATGTTGTGTTACAGTATGTATGCAGGCAAAGTCGCCTTGTGGTGACTGCAACGTGTCCTCGCCCGAGTAAAAACGCGAAAAATACGATAGGTAAAACAATATCACAACATGAGATAATAATACAGCAGTGAAAGAACGACGTGGCGCGTGTGCCCACTAGTGCATATTACTGTATTATTAGTTAAATGTAGCGCATTGCTATCTGATGTCAGTGATGATTGTTTGAAAAAGAGGGAATACATAGCTATATAGTATGCACGTGCCTAATAGCAAT
>JAOTOK010089402.1:0-13512 GCA_025770025.1 Virgularia gustaviana | reverse complement strand
ATCACCGTTCTCGTCCCTACTGCACCGTTCTCGTCCCTACTGCACCGTTCTCGTCCCTATCACCGTTCTCGTCCCTATCACCGTTCTCGTCCCTATCACCGTTCTCGTCCCTACTGCACCGTTCTCGTCCCTACTGCACCGTTCTCGTCCCTATCACCGTTCTCGTCCCTACCACTGTTCTCGTCCCTATCACCGTTCTCGTCCCTACTGCACCGTTCTCGTCCCTATCACCGTTCTCGTCCCTATCGCCGTCCTCGTCCCTAACACCGTTCTCGTCCCTATCACCGTTCTCGTCCCTACTGCACCGTTCTCGTCCCTAACACCGTTCTCGTCCCTACTGCACCGTTCTCGTCCCTAACACCGTTCTCGCCCCTGCTGCACCGTTCTCGTCCCTGCTGCACCGTTCTCGTCCCTAACACCGTTCTCGTCCCTATCGCAGTCCTCGTCCCTATCACCGTTCTCGTCCCTACTGCACCGTTCTCGTCCCTACCATTGTTCTCGTCCCTACCACCGCCCTCATCCCTATCGCCGTCCTCGTCCCTACCACCGTTCTCATCCCTACCACCATTCTCGTCCCTAATATCGTTCTCGTCCCTACCATTGTTCTCGTCCCTACCATCGTTCTTGGTCAAATTTAATGTAATGACTCACATGCTTGTTAAAATATCACCCATTGTTTGGAAATCATGACACAGTTTTCCAATAATGTATATTATAAAAATTGAAATGTTTGGTATTTGTTTGCAAGAACCTCTGGGTTTTTAGATAAAAACCCGAACAATGAACAGTATCTCAAAGTAAAGTGAACATTTTTATTCTATGTTTTAGTTTTAGTCATCATCAGAAATAATTTAAGTTACAAACTAGTGTTAAATTATACACCCAGAAACAGAACATAATATTTCCTAATTGAAAATTAACCTAACATTAAATAATTATATAAACAAAACAGCTTGCTGGTCACATTATTATGCAACAGGGCTATATTGTAGATACCCAGGGGCTTTTTGTAGTTACATTATACACACCACTTGATAACTTCCCTTACAGAATCTATTCAAACCAGAATGTATTTCAACTTGAAAACATATTTAGTAAAGGCCTCTCACAGCTGAGCCCAACAAAATATAACTATGACAAAGTAATATGACATAACTATGTATGACTAAGAGCAAAAAGGGGATATTACAGTGGTAAGAAGATATGGGTTTAATTATGTTTGAGTTACAAAAGCAATATCTCTCTTGTAAATGAGCAAAGCGAATGTGTCAGATAAATATTGTTTATTAGCAACAAAATGACATCAAAATGTCAGACGACACTGATCTATTTTCAGCCAATGGAATGGAGATACATCACATCAGTCACTCCATGAATGACCTCTATGATTCTGCAATAAACAGTATTGTATCATACGCATTTTAACAAATAGTATTATTTTGATTTTTGAACCTAAAAATGGGAGGGATTTCATGTAAATATCTACTTGCGATTCAAAGCATTACTCATTATACAATTTATATTATGACAGCAAGTACTATTAAGAAATCATTACATATCTTTTTCAATTTCTTTTTTAATGAATTTTTAAGAAGTAATTATTAATGCCTGGAGTTTTAAAATATATATATATATATATATAATAAAATGTTTTTAATATTTTAACCATCTAGTGTTATCTAAGTTGTTCTCTGACACCAGTCAAGCGAATTTTAATTTTCTCAGTAAACAGTTGTAGCATACAACTAGTCCAAAAGATTAAAGAACTTTTCTTGATAAATAAAGTTATCCGAGAAAGAAGGGATAAGTCAATCGCTAAGAATGAGAAGGGTTTGCTGGTTATGCTAATGAATCATACACAAAGTCATAATTCATGATCATGTGAACTGCATGCTAAACAGATTCTTGCATTCCTTTCAACTTAATATGGATAAGATACAAGACCACATACACAAGGTGACATAATCTTCTAAACAGCATTTTATGAATTTCATCATTTATATTTTTTGGCTTATTATCAAAAAGGCAAAGTTCATATGAATACAAAATATCCCAGCATGACATTTCTCAAATTGAAATTCATGGTTGAACAATTTTATAACTTGCCACATCAAAATTATTTTACACTTGCGCTTTCTACATAAAATATAACCCAATATATGTACAATATATTGTACAAATACTTGTCTTTGTATACTATTAGGTAATAGCCAGTCTGTGACATTGTCAAACACGTACAACGACTTGTGTCTAAACTGCAATATCTGGTGGAGTCTGAACGAATTGAAACAATACATTGAGCTCCTTGCTCATTCAAGGCTTGTGTGGTGTCTACTTGTAGTTTACCGTACATAACAATCTAAATTAATCAATTTCATGTATCTTCAATCAAGTTTAAACCTTATGAAGTCCTTAATATGGGAACAAGGCATAGTTTCCACTACTTACGCGCTTGTGATAGCTCTGTATCGTTCCTGGCCAGCTACAAAGACAAGACGGAAGCAATATTTATTTACACATAGTTCATACAGTACATCTTTAGCCTATCCCAAAATACCAAACACAGAAATTTGTTAGTCTGCTTGTTCAACAAAAGCATCCTTGCTTGCACTGTTCGTCAGCCAAGCTAAATTCAATTTTATATTGTTCAAATCGTGCCGAAATATGTATGCATTCAGAATAACAAGATAGCTTGTTTTGGATGTTTGAATCAACGACACATCAAGTATAAACTACTGACAACCAAATTTCCTTTGTCTGTAAAATTTCAGATAAGAAATAACTGTAGCTTACCCGTATCCCAAATCTGAGCTTTAATTGTTTTTGAATCGACTTGAATGCTTCTTGTTGCGAATTCAACGCCAATCGTTGACTTGGACTCCAAGTTGAATTCGTTACGAGTAAATCTTGACAGCAAATTGGACTTGCCAACACCAGAATCACCAATTAAAACAACTACACGTAAATAAGATACAGCGAATTTTAATAAACACATCATGCATGTCTGCTAAGGTATATGCAACGGTGTTCTCCTTTAAATTCAGTTCAAAATCGGCAGTCACCTTTAAACAAATAATCATATTCATCGTCCTTGGTTCCCATATTTCCGTTTGAAGTCCTTCGACGAAAACGAAAATATAAACTCCAAAACCTCAGCAATGAAACCCCTACGTTGCTCTCCGGCCTTATGGAAATCCCTTATAACGTATTACCCAAAAAAATTACACGAAAATACCCATAGAGCGACGATGGAAAGCGATTCTCTCGGATCTCTGGCAATTTCAAGGGGACACGAAAATGGCCGCCGAACCGATCCCAAAACACATATCACGTGACTTACATTCCCTACGTACGTACGTCACTTTGAACTTTGGCATCGAAGCAAGACCGGACGCGTTTCGCTTCGCCAACCCACTGACTCCTCAATTTAAATTTTAATGTATTTTCAACGTTTGGGAACAAAAATTGAAATACAGTCAACCAAAAATTAATACCAGACAAGGCATACGTCTCTAGCAACTGTCATCAGTTTTAATTTTGCGTAATTGCATTGTGATGCGGAGAAAAAAGCACCGACCCGCCTGCACCCGAAATCACTTTGGCCACACCGGAATGAAATCATATTCGCCCAGGAAATCAAGTATACTGGCATACTTTGAAGCCAACAAAGTGGATGTATATTTAACAAAAGTGAAAAACAAATAACAATTACAACAATTCAATGGGGTTTATGGTCTCTTCTGAGCATCATTCCTGTTTATGAGAAATGGTCGATGCCACGGATGTAACCGTTGTTTTCCTGGAATAAACTCTCGTTTATATTATCATTTGGGAGCATTCCAGACCACAACTAGAAAGTTTGACTGTTTGATATTCATGTTGCATATGATATTGTACAATTAAACTGAGTTCATGAAAACAACGCGTTTGTTTAAGTTAGGCGACTGCAACCCATATAAATATACTATCTCGCGGAGATAAAAGGTTCTATGAAGGTAAATAAGTATTGTTAATATTAATATGAAAAAAACCTTGTGAATGTGATATTTAAGTTATAATGTCCACTTGGTTCTCTCCTATCAGTATGGTTCTCCTAAAAAATTCTCCTCGGAGACCAACCAGACATGCAATATATCATATGACTGTCTTCCTACAATCTGATTGGTAATTAAAAAGGCCGTATTGCCCCCAATTGTACTTTGGAAAAACCCTTTAACATTTCGTTGTTGAATAGTAAACTGAATGCATGTTCTTTTCAAAACTAATTATTGAAGGCTTTAATTGGCTTGTGACTTGAAGGTTTTTTGTCAAATGGGACATCAAAAAACACCACATTGTTTTACCGATTTTGTGTCACATTTTTCTGCTCCTCACTGATTAGCTGAAAGTCGTTTGGTATTGCCGACCAACCATGTCAATCTCGATATTATAAAGATTGATTGTTCGGCTGATTTCATATTCCCAAACTCAAAATAACAATCAGTAAGCCGATAGCGGATCTTCTAGAAAATATTTCTTCAGTTTCTTCATAAGAAGCCGCTCTTTTGTTGTTAAATATACGCGTTTAGATCTTTGGGTATTAAAATTAAAAAGCTTCTAGACTTCTAGTTCTAAATCTAACTGAGAAAATTGAACTGAAATATAAACGTTAAATAGACCGAGCGATTTTGGGAATTTATTGTTCACGGATTCATTCTTCCCGCCGCATATGAAACGATTGCGCTTTCAAAGCTGAGTTCTTTGAACAAAACCGAAATGATCTTAAATGAAAATTTTCACGCGACGCTATATCTTAATTTATTAAAGCGGTTCGAATAGATAACACAATCAGTTTTTGAAAGGACCCAAGGCTTCCAGAATGTTTTTCTTTTTTAAAAAAAAACGCGATCCATATCGATTCCTGAGGAATACGATGAGTCAGAATCTTAAACACCTGACGTCATGTGGGTGAGTGGAACAGTCATCCTTTTTCTTCTATAAATTGTTATAGGGAGTGAAGCAACGTCTTCCTCAAGGTTCAAATTGTCGTTAATGGCTGCAACAACGCAGTATCATACTAGGTTTTTATTCGCTCTCTCACTAAATACTCGTCGCTTTGTATACATTTCAAGTGTAAATACAACCCAAAAAGGAAGTCCCACTCAGCTCAGATGACGTCATACGGGCTATATATTCAAACAAACCGTACATCTCATAAATTGATCGAAATCGTGTAATTCTTTTGAAAACTCACTTTGGAAGTCTTGAGTCTTCGTTCGAAACTGAAATCGTTTTATCTATTTGAGGCATTTTAAAACTGCTCATAATTTATTTCGTTTCTTTAACAATCAACTTTGTAGCCGAATACCGATTCAGAGAGGGAAACCCATTACCTTGTTCATGTACTAAATTATATCATAACTGATTATAATACATGGGGATATTCCAGCTGAGGTTTGAGCCCACTTGACCGAATAATACCCTAAGGCCAAGAAGAGCGTCCCCCGGAGTTAGGTTAGTGGCCCGTGAGCGTTAGGGCCATCATCGCTATTACATCTAAATTCTTTATAAGATAAAGACATTCATATTTTCTTTCATTTTAAAGTATTGTCCAGTCTGTGAGGTAAATGACAAACGATTTAATATTTACATGTTGACAACACAGCACATTCAATATCGCGAAATTTCTTACACTGTTTTGGTTTACCGTGCTCATAAATATATATATACCTATCACATCACACCATATGCAGGCTCATGTGATGTTATTATGTCAGATCAGCTAATTATTATCGTTTAGCGGAGGCCAAAGGACGGGGGATTATGATACCCAAAAATTATTTTACAGAAACCAGGCTCTTTTACTATTTTGATACGGTCGACCGTTACTGTTTTCTCAGTCGTGAGTCTTGCTGTTTCTAAGCTCTCGACCTTGCAGGTCGACACTATGACGTCATGTGCAGCAATCACGACTTCTTGTTCACTACACTTCGAGCATTTTCGTCAGGCAGTTGCAGGTTGGTGAGCCTGCGAAAAGCTTTGTCTCCGTAGCCCTTCCACCACAGGATGTACGTTTTATCGGCAGAAGTCGTAGCTCGATAATAAAACGCTTTAGCTTTCATCAGGTCTTTGGGCGTACCCCACCCGTTCTCGTGCATCTTAGCAACACGATACAAACCGATCGTGTAATCTTGATGCTTTGACACGTCACGTGAGTAACCTTTCATGGATTCTTTGTAATACATATCAGCAGTCTCCGTGTCGTTCAAAACGATCTCGTAAACGCGTGCCAATTGGTACTGACTTTCTGAGAACGTCTGTACACTCTCCAACAAAGTCTTGCCACGTGACACGTCTTGCTCCACGCCTTTGCCACGTGCATACATTTTGCCTAATTCCAAATATGCATTCGGAAACTTCCGGTTTGCCGACTCCGTGAAGTATCCAATGGCTTTGCCGTAGTCTGTTGCAACACCGGAAATACCATAGCGATAGATCCGCCCCAGTACGCATAATGCTCTGCTGTTGGTGCGACCGCTGTCCGTATAATCCACAGTAATCGCGGCACGCTCTAAACATTCGATCGCCTTAGTAACGTCATTTTCAATCACCTCTCCATACAGATACTGGTGTGCAATGTTAAGCCAGCCTTCAGCGCTTCCTTGGTCAGCGGCCTGCTCAAAATATCGATAGGCCTTCGCCTCGTATTTCTCATTACCAACGTGCGCTTGGGATTTCATCAAGAAATACTTGCCCAATTCGATTTGCGCCATCAGTTGACCGTGATCAGCGGCCAAAGATAAGTACTTAATTGCCAAAGTTTCGTTTGGTAAATGCGTTTTGCCTTTACCTTGCAGGTACAGTTTGCCGACTGCATATGACGCGTCATCATTTCCGAGGTCAGCGGCACGCCGCAACAACACAATGATTTCGTCATAGTTATTTTTATCCGTTTCGAGAAACAGTGTGAGGAAGCCCAGCATGCCTAGCGACTGTGCCATAGAAGTCTCTTCAGCACTAGTCGCAATCTTTCCTTCAAGTTGGCTTCGCTTGGTTTTAATCAGGTTTAAGGCGGACGCCTCTTTTTTGCATAGTAACCTGAGACGAACAAAAGCCTGACGATGTCCTTGTTGTGCCGCACGGAGCAACAGCCCCAGCCGAGCTTCGACGCCCATGTCGCTTTTACCTGAATTTTGTTCATCGCCCAACACAGCAGAGATTCTCTGAAACGCGTGCTCTCCTAATACAAAACATTTTTCTGATGATTTACGGTACCAGTTACAGGCCGAGGTTATATCCTTTTTATAACCCCCAAATCCGTTTTCATTAGCCAGTCCAATATAATAGGCTGCAAATGCGTCTCCGTTTTCCGCCATTCTTATATAATAATTAATGGCTTTCTCGTACAGTGGCTCAAGAATGTATCGGAAATTGTCGTCGCGTAGACTGTCGTCGGACATTGACGATCCGGCCGAGCTACTCGAGTAGCGTTTCGACGAGAAACTGACGTCAATTATTGGATGACGGTTTTTCTTCCGGCCGGAATTTGACCCCGTTTCCGAAAAGTGGTGTTGCCGAAGCGGTATCTCCTCAATTCCAATTTCATTGCGGGTACTAGGCGAGGTCGGAGGCCCATCTTCGTGGTTAACGTTATCATAGTGAGGTCTTGATTTTTCCTGACCCATTAGCCAAACGAGCTCTACACAAAAATCAATGCATTCAATTTAACTATTACACAACGTAGCGGAGAATGGAGCTCGGCTGAGCAACCCGAACTTCTCCATGAACTTGTCCCATCATCATTAACAGTTAACCCAAACTAATCTGATAGTATTTTTTCCACAAAAGACTGAGATTTCGCAGTCTATGATTGGCCAGCCGCCAGCGGTGTGTAGTTTGCACCGTTCAAAAAATATACCTGACAGGTCACAACAAGGACTGCCGTCCTAAGGAACGTTTGAGTTGTGGATTAAACAACTTTCATACAATTCCGAAGAATGGTAACTTAAAAGTGTCTGTATCATTGTTTAAGGTTCAAATAAGTCTGATTGCAGCAAATCCTTTATTTTGCATGTGGCTAATATATATATCATTGTATACATTTATATACCTCAAAAGCAGCGAATATACCCTACACAATATAATCTGTTTTAAAAAGTATATATGCAAATGACAGATCGTCGTTAAAATGTAGGTTTCTAAAATTAAACAACTCGTGGGTACACCCGGCCACCTGCATAATTAGTAATTTGTATTAACGCAAAGAATCAGGTTCTTCATTTCAGTTTAAAATATTTTATTCGGATTGCTTGTTCCTTACTTTTATTCTGTGGATGTCAGCGAGTTCCATACCGAGAACTCATTAAACAAAATCTCAACAAAATAAGGTTTTTTACTGCAATTCGTGACAAACAGACGTTAGTAACGGATGTCGCTAACCAATTTTTTTTTCAAGTGACGCTTTCGTTAAACTACGAGATACACGCTAAAAATAATAAAAAGTGAACAAGTAACAGGCCCTGAAAACGGCTGTTAACATATATAAACAAGACTGTCGTTGGATCGATAGCCTTGATCGAGCTGTTGCAACCATGCTGTTCAAGCTTGTTGTGAATAAACAGTCAAAAGTCCTGTACTAATAACAACAATTGTTATAATAACATTTTAATAGCGCTGTTCATAGTCAGAGGACTATTAAATAGACAGCTCTTTTAACAAACACGCAGAGTAGTGCTAACAGCTATGAACAGGTACAATAATACTGTTTTATCTGGCCAGCTCACTGGCCTGGGCTGTTCCGACCTGTTCAAAACAGTTATGAACAAGCTGTGCGATCCTGTGCATGTGGTCGGGTATCGCAAGGTTACATCGACCGTTAACGTTTCAACAAACTATAGTAGTTTGCAAATCTATAATTTTGTAATTGTATATACTTTCGGTTTCTTTTAGTCTTTATTTTCTGTTTCTTTAAGATTGTCTTAATTACAATGGAGAAAATGATAGCTTTTAGCCTACGGGAGAACACATTGAGGTTGTGAGGTCGTGTTAACGTCTTAACACACGTTATAGGTTTGATTAGCTAACCTCTGAACACAATTTTCAAGCTTACCGTAGTCACTGCTTGTATAACTGTATGAAGTCCTTATCTACCACCTAAGTTCTTTCTACAAGAGGTGCGGCATTCAAAGATGCATGTTCTCGACCAACTCTGTTCTATTTAATTGGGTGTAGTTACGTAGTGATTCGTCGACGCGTATTATGACGTTTTACTTGCCAAATTCCTTCATAGCTATATATTATGGAGGGTAGTCATAGCAGGTAGGCTTGGTATACCAAAAACCAGTTCTCTGATCACAATAGTCGTCTCGTGCTATATAAGTGTTATAGCCGGAAGTTTTGTGAAAGCAGGAAAAGCGACCGGAACGTGGTAGATCGAAATAAGTCATTAAACGACAAGTGGCCATTTGCAGAATGACAATAGAGGAACATCCCTCCATCACGTTATGTCACGCGAATACACAACAGTGAGGTTACACATGTATTTTTCTTATAGAAAGAACCACAGAAATGGTTAGTTTAGTCCTAGCCCAGTTGACGAACATTGGGATCAAATTAAATAAAGGACGAAAGTAGGAAACATGTAGAAGTACAGTATGATAATGACACATTTTCGTCCTTTCCGATCCGTCATAGCATACCAGAAAACGAAATGTACGCATGCAGTACCAACGTATGTCGATCACAGTTCCGTGCGCAACAGAAACGTAGTAAGACTAAAAGATACAGATTGCAATCTTTTTCATTAATCTGAAGTTACACAATTACAGAGTTTCGCAAAATGCAAATGTTAATGTATGAATAAACTATGGATCTCGTCAACTAACAGCGCGCCATTATCGTGAGTCTACTGGACTTAGCAGCGGATAGCAGACATAGGAAATGATACCTTTTAAAATGTTGAGTCGGTTAGAAATTTCGCAAAAATTCGAGTTTTGTCAGAGAATTTGCTAAAATTAATTTTTTTGAGATTTGACAGGCTTTATTCAAAGTTGTTGTGTTTTTTTATGCGCGCATACACGTTCAAGTGAGTGCTTGTGTATGTCCATCTGTCTGAATACGTCACCCCATGCATTTTTTTGCGGTGTCCGCCGCAACCGGCTTCGTATAATCCGTCTCCACAACTGCAGACGAAAGTAGAGAAGAAAAAACTGCCTGAGAAATCATGAAAAAAGACTTTGTTAAATTGACTCACAAAGAGCTGCTAGACTAGAGGTGTCATCGTTAGAATTTGACCAGAATCAACTATGAAACCGCTGAATAGCAATTGCGAAAATATGAACTAAATTAGGGAGCAAAAGATTATGATCAAGTTACCATTATAAACATTCGTACATGATACAAATGTGAAGGAAAAATATTTGATAGTTTTTTAAAACCATAATAGTAGTCAGACATCTTAAGTAAACGAGAAATCTTTTAATTACAAATTTTGTTTACAATTAAAATATTAGGTAAACGAGAAATCTTTTAATTGCAAACATGTTTATAATTCAAAAAATTAGGTAAACGAAAAATGTCTGAAAACATTTGAGCTAAGATTACGAGCTCTTTTTACATCAGATTACGATATCTTTGATCAAAATATCGTGAGAACGATATCAATTTTTTAGCATTTTAAAATAACTTTTCAACAAGACAATAATAAAATTGTTTGTGTTGCCATTTTCCTTTTATAGAGTACGTAGGTAGCTGGACATGCTTTATACCTCAAACTACAGAAATTTAGGTATATATCTTTGAATATTATATAAATTGCGTGCAGCAGTTTTCAAATTGTTAGATAGCTACATAAATTGGTTTATCCGAAAAAAATAGTAGCATATAAAATTGTTCCCTTATTCATTTTTCTGAGTCACTGTGTGATTTCTAAACACGGCATTCAGCAATGCGATACAATCACCACATCATCATCATAGCATGCAATGTAGCTAATGAAAAAAAAACCCATCTATGTTAATATAACGCGCCCATGGAAAAAAACCTAGTATTGCAGTAGCTATGTTTTAGTAATCAATAAGCAAGTCCCGATCATCTCGCCAGTTTTGTCACAGCTAAGCAGGTTTTGCTTTGTTTTGAAACAGAAGTTCCCGTGCTGGCTTGCGCGTCACAGCTGCAAATTTGCAGGAAAATGTCCTCGTTAATGTTTCAGTAATTTTGACAGTTATAATATGTAATTATACAAATGTACTCATGATTTGGGAAACTGGTGTGATTACCGGAATGACATTTTTTCTATTATTATACCCTTCCAGATTTTGCTCAAAATTACTAGCCGGGGTGCCTAATTGTAAATAACTAGTCTTGTACTTCGGTTGTTTGTCATGCAACGCAACCAAGATTGTGCGAAATTTTTTGATATAACAAGCAATCGACGAATTCAATCGTCATGTTTGTGTCGCATCTATATAACGTTGTTCTTTAACCATTTTTCTCAAGCACTTCTGGAACGTCTATATAGCTAAAGAACGAAATTAATTTATGCGCGGCCAAACACTCAGGCCAACCGGCTTGCGACTATTTTCTCACTCGTATGTACAAAAAGTTCTGGTTGTGAATATGTACATGTTCATTGTACATGTCTTATATATAACGGGACCATGACAGCCGCGAAAGCTGAATGTCGAAGGGTGTGGTATAAAATCACATGGTGTTACCTACATTTTATTTTCCATAGCCACTGGGCAATTCATAGCGCTACACAATTTCCGATATACTTTATGCGTAAATATCAGTGATACAATAAAATACAGTTGCTGTTAATTCTCGGCCGTAAATATGTTCTTCAGCCCGAGCTTGAGAAAAGCAAAAATGATGTTTACGTATAAAAAATATTTGTGTAACTGCATCGATGATTGAAATATATAAGACCATTTAATCACACCCTTCTAGCCTAATCAGCCATTAATCTTACTTTAAAACAATAGTTTCAAGAGAGAGAAAGATTACAAACACAATTAACAGGTGGAACTTTACTTCTTGTCACAATGTTGTCTCAACAACTATCACGAAAGAACTATTAGCATTTTTTGAATGACAAAGAGATATCGATTAGACGAAAATATACAAAACCCACATGTAAACTGAAAACAAAAGGATGCCTTATCTATAGCTAGCCCAGGTTTCCTGTATTTGAAAAGCGCTCAAAACACAAGGATAATTGTTCAGTTCTTAGCACCATAAACGGCGAACTGTTGGTTCAAAAGAAATACGTCCTAGTTGTCTCTCGACGTAGTTTTCTTGAGAAAATGTACTGGTTAGAGCTTTATTTCTCGTCCACTATAGCTACAAATCTACAGAAAACGCCGTAGATTTTAAGTTAAAACACGCAAGAAACTCACGATGTCATGTATTTACCAAGGGCAAGGGCTTATCATTACACTCACAATGTTCTTTATTCATGCATACCTAACTATGACACATATTTGAAGGCTGAAGGGTTTTTGTTGTAAAAATTATTTAATTGTAAAACTGTTCGGTTTCACTAATATATTATAAACACTAACGTATAGCTACTACACAATAAATCTTCTGATGGGTGGAAAATTAAAAAATAAAAATAAACCTTATTTATAGCATCAATTAAAGAAAACTTTGTTTTATTCTGGAATACGATACCTGAATCTAAAATAAGTTTTTTTATAGAAAATATGTGTAGAAAACTTGTCAGTTGTACTTGTATAGTTTCAATTTTTCTGCTTAAATTAGTAGCTACTATAAAGCCCATAGCCCGCTTACCTACGGCGTTTGAAATTTAAGACAATCTCTAGACATTACGGGCCTGTCTCACTCTCCAAGTTCCAATTCACGGCGTACAATGTCAAAAAGATATTAATTATGACTTCAGTTAACAATTTGTTCGAATCAAATATGCAAAATAATACTTGCTTGTAAAAGGGATTAGACGTTTAATCAATGAACAAGAAAAATATTTCATAAATTGGTCAACTTTTATTGATTCGTGTTTTCGCAAAAGAATTTTTTTAATTTATAGATATGTTTACCATTACATACTATATTAAATTTTGACATAAAAAATAGGAATTATAAAGTCAAGGGAATCTTTGCCATCAAACAAAAAAAGACTGCATTCTTGGGTTTCATAAGATGTCACCTGGAAGCCAAGTTTCTGTCTCAAGGATCAATAATGGCTTCTATTCTTTAAATCGCTTTATATATTAGGCTTTTATGATAAACGGAGAACTATTCTACATAACTATAATTTTACAGAATTTTGCATTAACAATCAATGTAAGTGTTAGTAGATCTCAAATCTTAATTCAACTACTAACCACCAGTTCCGTCAAACAGTACGAAAATGTCACGTGATTGCATGAAACCCAAGATCTTCTGTTGTTTTAAAAGAGAATGGTCTAAGCCGGACTTTAATCATTAAAAGATATGTCTAGGTTACATGATACTGTTGCAGTTTGCTAGCTGTTTTGTATAATAATAATAATAATAATAATAATAATA
>JAOTOK010089401.1:10889-27780 GCA_025770025.1 Virgularia gustaviana | reverse complement strand
GATCCGCCATGTTTGGCTTCAAATTTAGATTACGCAATTTACTAGAGTTGGCCTTCCATATATATAGAGTTCACTGGAATTACCTGGCTATAGCTAGGGTAAAATTAATATTAATAAGTTAAAGTGCTCATGACATGCATGACACTTCACCCAAGTATTTTATGACTCTATATTGAAGATCATTTGAAGTGATAAATTTGTAGAAAGTTGTTACGGTTTGTTTGATATGCTAAGTATCATATTTTTGATATCACAATGCATAGTGAATTTTTACAGACCATTATTTTCTGAACACTCTACAAAACACATATTATGATTAGTTTAGTCGCAAGTCATATAGCCCTTGTAGAGAAAATAATAGTTCTCTGAAAAATCATTTGCATTTAGCTGTCATAAGTATGATACTGAATTTGATGTTCTGGTCTGTATGAGTACTTACAACTGCGAGTGCGAAGCTCGAATCATGAGACATTGTAATTCCGTCACAGATTAGCCGCGAGTATATATATTAACGAGTTCATGAAATGAATCTTGGATTTTGGGATGCCCGTTACAAAGTTATGAATATTGATTAAGATTAGTTATGTCAAAGTTAATATTTTAATTAATTTATAATAATATCTAATATTTTAATATTTTATGGAGAATTTATGTGACCAAAATACTTATGATTGTAAGTTAGACTAATTAATTATTCATGAATTTCACAATAAAGTTTATTGTGGTGACAAAACTGTTATTACCTACATTAAATCAATATTCTTATTGTCAGGACGATAATTGATGACTCTTCACTGAACATTCGTCAAGACAAAACAGTGGAGAGAAGTCATATCAGAATGAAAATTTAACACTTAATCAAATCTAACATTTTTACTCTATTTTAGTACCCAACTAAGACATCTATATATATAAATGTATTCGCCCAAAAAGTTGACATATTAATTCCTAAACTAGCTTTCTGTAAAGCTATCAATAATTGGTTTGATTTCGACTTTAAGAAAAAAAGCTGGATTCATGGAACTAAGGTGGCGTGATTCTCTGAGAAACATGAAAATGGTATTCTGTGAGAAATCTATCCTATGTAAACATCATTTGGATTAAGATAATGACCCTTATTGGACAGTGCTTACAAAATTCCCACAATAAAAATCATGAGGGTGCAATGTTTTTATGACCTTGGTTGTATTTGCCATCATACAATGGCGTTTCAGCGTGTTAGTAGCTATAAATTTTGTGGTTGACTTACGGTTTGTCGGCCCGATACTCATTAGCCATTTATCAGTTCTCACACTGAATTATCCGACTTCAAAATCGTCAATGGCGTAGATTTGTCAAAAAGAAAAATTAATTCTATAGCCGGATATTAAGATTCGATTACTGCAAAGTGTCAAAACTCCAGGAGAGAAGATATGTGAAGTAAATCCTCTAAACTCGGCATGTCACCGCTGAGTCAATATATACTTTTACCCTAAATACACTGCACATATAATATAATAGTGTTCTGAATCATTTTTAAGGATAACTATATAGTTAGGAAAATAAGTTCAAATTTTCGTAACGTCGATCGACGTACATGAAGTACCATACATCTAGACACGGCCTTACATTAATACGATCTACTTTTTGTCAAAAGTTGACGATTTTAAACAGTTCAATGGCGACGTTTATGTACATTAGGTCATACGTTTAACTGGACCGTTGGTCTCGGGCTACTTGGAAAACTCATATTCACTACAAACGTCAAACTAAAAATCGTTATATGGTATATACATGATTTATTACTGTTCGAAGCAGGGAAAAGCTTAGCAACCAAAACTGAAATTGTTAGTTTTTTCTTGTTAGTATTTATGTTAAACTTATATAAACTGAGCTTGACGTTTAAGAGGTTTGCCGACTGCCGTGAATGTTAATCGACACGCATGCTTAAAAATAATCCACTTTGCTGTCGCGCGTTCTTTTCGATAAACTAACGGCTAATTAGCCGACCTTTTGCCGACGGTGGTCAACTTTGGATAAACTAACGCTATTCAAACGCATTTACTCGTCATGTGCAGGCTGCCCCGTCGTACAAAAAGGGGGTTAATCGACAGCAATACAAAAGATGCTGGCTGGTTCCTTGCTCACCTATCGTTTATTACACAAAACCCAACTTTTTGTTTGGGTCACCTATGCCTGGCTGACTGATACGAGAGTGATTTTCAAAAGTACCGCCGCCAACCCCTTGTTCCTTTCCGTCTCGTTCATTCTTGTATAGATCTACATGCTGCATAAATGCGGTTTGCAGTGGCGGTGTAGGCAATCATATACTTTTGAACGCACAAAGTAAGGTGGAGAAGCTCTCTAAATGCTTTGCTTGTTTTCCTAACGTCCGACGTCCCTGGCTGACATCTATTACTTAGAACCATCTTAGAACTAGTAGTAGAAACGAAATTGAGTACTAATCCAAATGCTGCATCCTGATTGGCCACACTTCTCGTTATTTATTCATCGATAGATAGATATAGGAGGTAGGTACCAGTAACGCGCGACATCAGTTAATTAAGTGGTGGTTCCTCCCATGGTTCCTCCCATGGTTCCTCCCATGGTTCCTCCCATGGTTCCTCCCATGGTTCCTCCACGACAGAACAACACGGGTTACAACGATCGCGAGGAGTTTTATTTTGTACTTTTTATGGGCATCGCTCAGCGCGGTCGACTGATTATGGAAATGTTCTAATAGTCTTACCTGGCAATTTTAGAGCGATACAATTCTTTGTAGAAGGATATTTCAAATGATATATAACTGCCTCCTCCGTTTCTTTACAACTTCAGTGCTCGTTGCCACCCTAGGTCATCATTTAAGACATCAGAACTAGGATAAAAGTCGTTTAGGCATTCCTACATGATACCAA
This sequence comes from Virgularia gustaviana, assembly GCA_025770025.1. NCBI lineage: Eukaryota > Metazoa > Cnidaria > Anthozoa > Scleralcyonacea > Virgulariidae > Virgularia > Virgularia gustaviana. The sequence goes on along the minus strand of JAOTOK010089401.1, from coordinate 24,886 downwards.
TGCAAAAAAATGATAAGCTTTTGTTGACGATAAAAGTTAGAGTTGTACCAGTTGTGCTTATTTTGTACAATCACGTACTGAAAATACAACTGTGCGCGTACGTGACCCTGTTGTCACGTTAAGCATACGTCCGGGAACAACGCCAAAGCCCGAGACGAGGTCTTCTAAACTAAAGAATGTTTGTGCAAAACATGAGAGAGCTGATCACGTCGCAAAGGTCCTGTCTACAACGCTACTGATAGGATTTTACGTAATCTGAATACGGTCTATTCGTGCGGAACGTGACTGCATTGATCTTCAACGCTATCGTATAACACTCACATACCACGAAACATCTTGTCCTAGAACACTTTAGATCGAGTAAAGTCAAGACGTAATCAGCCATTCCTTCATCTAAATGCAATAATTTCTGTCGTGTTGTTTGTTCTCCAGTCGTCGTGGAACTGGATCTTAAATTCCCTAATGACCAAGATAACAAACAGCAAAATTCTGGTCAAAATATCTCGAGAATTAAACAAGTTTTGTTGTTGCTATTTATCATTTAAGAGCAATAAGTTGTTTTTAAAAACGTACATATAATATGTGACATCAATACTACAAACTAACCCCCCGGTAAACAGACGGAATTAATGTGTATCTGCCCACATCTTGCACCAATCGTCCAAATCTAAGTATAGGTCGTTTGCAATATAATTTACTTCAGCGCACATGAAGCGCATTTAACAAAAAAAAATTAGTAATATGATTGTTTTGCCCTTGCATTTGCTTTTGTGTTTGTAGTCGCATAGGATTAAACGTATATGACTAAATTAGACAACCTATTGTAGAACAAGGCTTGACTATAGTTTATAGAAAAGATAGGGTTAGAAAGCTCAGTGGGAATTAGATAAGAACTCATTAACTATGTTGATTTTAGTTTATGCAAGAATATGGTCGCTTGAACATCACGTGTCTATTGTATTTGTACCGAATGAACCAATAACCTCACTTGGAGAATCGTTTGTCTGTTGTCAGGGGCGAGTAGTCCAACCAAAACGATCCCATTCGTTTGTTTGGAATAAATACAATAGACATGTGATGTTCAAGCGACATATTCTTGCATAAACTAAAATCAACATGGTTAATCAACCCTGTTCAATTTCTACAGAGTTTCTTAATATCCGTATCTTCTATAAACCATGGCCTAACAAAGACAACAAAACTAAAACAACTCAACCGGAAGAGCGAGTTGGTCAACATTGTACACAGTACAGTACACATCTTAATTTTTTTGCTTAACTTCGTGTTCAAACTAATATGTTGCGACAGGAAACGAAAAAACTCTACAATTTTCGCTGTCGCGCTAGTGTTCAAGAACGCAAATGAAATTAGTGTTCGTTAATTTTTGCTGGCGCAATGTGCTAGACTGCCTACTGGCTATAATTAATGAGTTTTTAAGCCGCCTGGGTTGTGCCCTTACATCCGATATCAGTCGCGGTTGTGCGCACATGTTAAATACATATAATTAAAACAATATGTTTTGCAATCTGTGCGTATGTTAACCGGTGATTTTCGTGCAAGACTGTCAGCATTCGACAACATATGTTGCAGTCGAAGCGACGCCCTTGAAAGTTTCACCATGAATATAACATTAACAACTCAGATTACAGTAGCTATATATACAGAGGTATTGAGTCATCCCTTGTGGATTATCAAATTCAAGATAAAAAGATAAAAGAAATACATGCTTAATCAGTGTCTGTATACACTGTTTAAACTTCAATCGTAATTTTCTAAGCTTCTAGTACTTGTTTTTCAGTAACGTTTTTGAACGATTACTCGAGTCGTTTCACAATTAATTTACAAAATTCGTATCAGTTCTACATGTCAGTGTGCACAGATACTCGTGTTTAGCACTCGTGTCTGTATACACTGAATTTAGTAGAGTAATTGTGCTCATCATTGACTTCAACCCATTGTCAGCGAGGCCTTCCCCGTTGATGAGAAATCGTCTGGCGTTAGCCAGAGAAAAATACTAAAGACCGGTGGTCAAAAGGTTAAAGTGCCTATAATAACCCCAAAATTCAAAAAAATATATGTTAGAACCAAGACGTTTTTATGGACATTGGTGAAACAATTTTTGAAATCGGCTAAATAGTTTCCAAGTTGAATTTACAATAGCATGGCTCACGACCGCGTGCGTGTGACGTCAAATCACAGAAATTCACCTTCAAATACTCCCCTGTTCATTCATACTTTTTGCCAGTACGTTGCTACACAATAACTCGACTGTTTTAAAGCAATTTTAAATTGCTTTAGCCAGAGGCATTAGCATTTACAATATTCGATTCTACAAATGACATCACGGAAGTTATTGGTTGCAGTGAACCACGAAAATATTGATTTTGCTGCCCGTTTAACACGGCAGAACGTCGGAACCATTTGGCCAAATTTAATGAAAATTTTAGCAAAATTCATGAAAAAATCTTGGGTCTTACATATATTTTTTTTAATTTGGGGGTTATAGACACTTTAACTATTGTTAACCAGCTGATCCGAAATGATGACGTCACATCAGAATATTTGAAAAACTGAGTGTCCTCGCACTAGCATTCTGTTGTCTATCTTATTTATTTGTTTGCCTGTTTATGGTTGTACATTACATAAATACATTTATGACATTCAAATAGAAATAATTTAAGCAGAAAACATTGTTACTTGATTCAAATAAAGTAGACTGGTGCAAGGACACTCAGTATATTCTCATGTGGAATCATTGTTTGAGATCAGCTAGAATGCTAGAAACCCATAAAATTTAATTACTATTTCTGACAGTCGCACAAAACACATACGAAAGAGACCGTTAATCAACAATTCCGGCTTTCAAATAATATATTTTACCATATCGCCGTAAACTTTGACTCCAATTAGGGATAATTAGCGTCGCAAATTTAATTATTTTTTTAACCCAGGACCCTAGATATCTGTTTCTACTAAGCATTTTTGGTAAGGTAAAGTTTTAATTACCTTTCTTTCATAAAATGGTAAAGTGAACTGAATAAGGACAAAGGAAGCCTGTTTCGAGCAAACCTAGTGAAAGATCTACACATAATTTTATCGCAGTAGTGCAGGTGTGAAAATCCATCAGGTTGCTGTAAAATTGTGCGGCAAACATCTGATTTTGTTGTTGTCAGATTTCACTGAGAACATTGTTCAAATCGTACAAGGCGGGTTCACAAAATTATTCCAACAATATTGCTAACGCTTGTCGAACGAGGATGCAGTAATTCCTGGATGTTGTGAGGAAAATGTTATCAAGACCTTGTTAACACAGCCGTGGAAAAAATGGTTTAGACCTTTTTCAGTCAGCAATTTTAACAACACTGTTAGCAAACCCTGTTGAGTGGGTGCAGCAGAACATTAAACTGCATGTAACTTGTTCTGATAATTCCGAATAAGTTGTTGACAATTATACTATAGGTGATCGTTTTTGCGCGTGTATCACTGACTCATTGCTATTTCATACGTTGTCAGCGGTTTCCTTCGCGGGCACATGCAGGATGTGAACTAGCTAGCGGATGGATGACGAGACGTCATAGCCCAGAGCAACTTTGTAATGTATACAGGATTTACGTGTGGCTAATCCAGGCCTCGCCCAAAAAACGGTTGTTTTGCACAAGATAAAAAAGTCTAACCATAGCAAGTACGACACTTCGGAATTAAATGTCGCTTCCTGGTTCAAGAATTATTATTCCCGGACTATAACGGCTGCATATAGGGACGAGATAGCAGGCAACCGGAGCTATATATTTTCGGCGTTGTCATAGCCTAGAATATGCAGATAACTCAAAGGTCAAGGTCTTGCCAGGTCTTAGACAAGATTATGTTGATTATAGTAGAACCCGTTTATAGTCTACGCGGCAGTAAATCATTTCTGAAGAGATTGAGCTCATTCTACTGCATGTTTGTTAGCCCCCTCCAGGGCACAGTTAGAAAACAGGCAGGAATGTTTTGATATTTGTACACTTCCTGGTAAAATTCTACTCAAATGCTAAGATTTTTAGAATCGAAATTGAGCTTTAGAACCGGAAGAGAGCTATATTTCGTTCGTTACTTGCTTAAAATTCTGCTACTAAGCAAACATTGCGATGTGGAAAGTTTCGCTCCATAAATCGAAGGATATAGCACGGATCAGCAAACGCTGAGGGAATAAAGATAGAGGTGCATAGCTTAGCCTTGTTGTTTTTTTGTAAGCTAAAGAGATTTTACATGGAAAGGGATTTGATGTGGGGGTTCCAACTATCCCATGTCCATGCAGCAATTAACATCACGTTTCTTCCCCCAAGGCCACAACTGGTGAGAATTCTTGTCATTTTGGTCAGATCTGATCCTGTTTTGGAAACTTCTAGTGGTTCTATGTGGCTAGCAGTCAAGATAAACTTCCTAAGGAAAACCATAAACATGCGTTATCTTAGACTACGGCAAAGCAATATTGCACCGCCCTTAAGAACGTCCGAATCATGATTGCTAGGTGTTTGTAAAACTTCCATAGGAAATTTTAATACATTGTACATATAAACATAGAAAAACTCACAATCTATTATACGTACAATTACAGTACAACCTATGTAAAACAAAGAAGCATTGTTGCATAGATTGCAAACTACAGCCGGGGATCGCAAAAGTTAAGCTCTTTGCTCGCTTGCTAGAAGTCGCAGTATTGAGCCGCATGTAGAATTGGTTCGCAAACCTTGTTTTTCCATGCTTCAATTGACAAATCGCTTACGTCGGTAACGTGTTGTTGGTTGTGCGGCCTTGTTGTTGTTACAAACTTGTGCATATCAAGCAATTGTTAGCAACTTAATAGCTTGCGGGAAGATACCAAGTTATTGATATATCTACAACTTAGTGTAACAAACCGCATAAGGAACGACTTGTTAACAGTATATAAACTTATTGTTGACAATTTGTTACACGTTTAGGACAAGATTTACGAACACACAGTCCTGCTACAGCTTGTGAGATTTTTGGGCATCTGTGATGTGGCAATGCTATATTTAAGTCATTTTTATGGATATGTATATAGGTAAAACTTTTATTAACTTATAATAACACAGTAGGACCCTTCACCAATATAGTTAAGACCATTATATACAAGCACCATTTGTTGTCATCGCAAATATTTCTATGATTCTCATCATCCTGCTGCCAAATACTATTGTGTGGAAACTTTTATAGTCTTGATGAAGTGCGGGCATACACTAACATTTATTATTGCAGAGTTTTCGGGGGTAGTGATGCACAAGTTTAGTTTTGGTGTATTCGCAGTGTATGTTTGTGTATTCCCAACTAATATTTGGGGTCGCTGTTAGTTCTTATTTCTAATGGGTATTTGTGCAGGTTTTTATAATTTAACGAGTGATTCAGCCATGTATTGTAATATTATTGTTTTCAATTACAATATCACACATGTCGTTATGTTAGCGGTAACCCAAAGTAATATGAAGGCCGTTATTGCATGTCGCGTAACGTTGCCTTAGTTTAGCTTACTCATTGACACTATACATGGCTTATATAGTGATTGCGGCTTAAACGACGTACATATGGTTAATTGATGAAGTCAAACTTGGGGAAGTCATTCCTGAAGGGATCATTCTTTGACTCCATGGGATACCGTTTTCTACATTTTATCATGGACTTTTACTAATTGTTACATAAACGAACGTTTGTGAAGCTAATCATTTAGGAAATGATAAAATGTACCATAAAAGCTTAACTAAGCAACGGCCTTACTTCTTAAATAACAAATTTTGTGTATTTGTGACAGCACGTAATAAACAAGGCGTACACTACATGTAGCCTCGTGCTTTTTTTAGTAACAGTGGTCTTGATTGTAAGTATATATCAAGGAGTTTGTACATGCACACATATATGAGGGGTAATTAAAACTCGGCTGAATAGTAAACTAAGACGTGTCTTGGCCATGTCGTGATAGGCCATGAACATTTCTCAAAACCGCCCAAAAGTGTCATTAGGCCCGAAACTATTAACATGTTCTAATCAGATTATCCAAGATTTACATCAAATCTTTAATATACTGAAAAAGCCATTAAGCAAAACAACATCGATATGGTATGTGATCTAGGAAGGGAGCACGGTTTATCATGTCATGGGAAATGTTTTTTTATCTAATTGACAGTTTTTAGCATGTTGCACGTCAGTAAAGTTCATGCATAAAATATGGGTACTTTTCACGAAAGTCCTCAAAAAGTTACGAGACACCTTCAAACTTTACCAGTTTTACCCAAATTTTCTTGGCCCAACCAACAGTCATGTATTCTACACTCACATATTATATTGGGACATAAAAATTACCAAACATTTATTTAAGAAGGCTGTTAAATGGATGTAGAATGAACGGTTATTTCTATTGAAAATATATGCCATCAAAAATTGTGACGGAAAGTCAATATTCCTTGAAACTAAAAATGGGTTGAAGGAGGATTTGTTCAAAGTTATTTGTGGAGGATTGAAGGTAATGATGATTTCACTTAAAACGTGCATATTTTCTGGAAATCTGCCCGAAATTTTTGACGGATATCCGACGGAACGTAGGGGAATTGCCCCCCTGACCATGACGACCGCATCCGCCCAGCTTGCGTGGGGGTTATCGCAAACGTGTTTGTAATGTAGCTACCCCATTTCCTGACTTCTTAATATGCCCGTTGGTTTGTCATATCTTGCATTGTATATAAATACGACCAACACCAGTTGGGGTATAGTCAGATAGAGCAAAGCAAACAGTAAAGGAAGAATAAGTGCATTCAGGCAAACAATTCAGTGCATTTCCAAAAATGTCTTCTCTTTCTGGTAAACTGAACTTTTTTGGTGTTTTTTGGGGGACCAAAGTAAAAAGTGCGTCGATGAACAAGCACCTCAAAGTGCTATTTGTACTTTTCACGATTTTGTTTGACAAAATCGAGGCTGCTCCTACGTTCAGTAAAGGTAACAGTAGTCGCAAAGTTGTGTTGCTCTGCAAAAACGGGCAGTTTCTTACGTTGACGAAGAACGGAATCGTAGGAACATACAAGAAAAACGCTGATGGTAAGTCAAATTAAATATGGTTTGACTGAGTTTATGTGTTAAAGAATAAGGTAACTGCTTCCTAAGCTTGCTCCAGACGATCGCACTTCAGGTTTTCGGCATAGCGCTATATCAGTCCCTGAAGCAAGCAAAACACCGTCACTGAAGCTAGCTGCATGGGTCGTAAATGCTCGAACAAATGCAACGGCATCAGACGTCTTTATTTAGCGCATGAAAGTCTACATTACGAAAACGTATCCTGTAAAAGCTACCTTTTAGGCATTGAATTTGTTGAAATACAGATCTTATAATGTTTACCACTTTACCCCGAGCGCTGGAAATGTCTCTGTTGGAGTCAAATTGGTTTAATGCCAGCCTAGTGCGCGGACTATATAGGTCTTATATCTCTTTTACTGCGGGTTAGCTAGATTTTGCTACAATGAAAATACAGCAAATATATAAGTCGTAACGACATTAAAAGAAAACAGTTGGTTAGTCTGGACATGCTGAAACCCCATGTTGATACCTTTCATTAAACCATATAAGCTTGATTAAATTATTAGAATAGAAGTATATCTCCGTGTATGACTGGTGTATTAATTACTGGCCATGGATCAATAGTCATCCGTCATTGTTTAACCAAGTGATCGTAAAATACACGTAAGTGATTTTATATATGGTAAAAATATATGGATCCCCTTATTTGGTCCGATCTAAGTCCATACGAGAAGACCGTGCCCACACGACTCTGCTCATGGTAACAGTTCTGAAGCGCATTCCACGACGTGTCCCACTGCAAGAATATCGCCAGGTATCCCAAAGGTACTACAATTGTGCATAGGACGGCTAGCAGTAATCACTTGCCATGCACTCAGCCAGCTTCCCGAGTAATGTAAAGCCCCGTGGATCAAATCTAATGTGAAACAGGGACTTTTAGATTGACGAGCCACAAACGACAAATTTGAAACTACAGGATTTATTTATACATTAACAGTTTACTTATCAAAGCATAGGACGTTTTTATACCAAAAGTGGTCGACAAGTAAGGCTATGTTTGTTGCCAATAGAATATGTACACTGACTTAATTAACCGCTTCAAATGCGATATAAAATTTTCCATTTCCCGTTTGCGGTTTGCCGTATCGATCTGAAAGTCCCTATAATGAGCAGTATACAATTTGCTTTAATTTATTTTGATTCGGCTCGAACTGCTCAACTTTCTCCAGACTTAAAATGAAATGTTTTTGGGCAAGAATTCTTAGCTTAATTGAGAATATTCCCAGCAAAAACTATAACCATGCAAGTCATATACGCTATCGCCGCTGTCCTATAAGTTTGTAGTATGAATAAAGACAGCCATGCTATTGGCACATTACATCACATCCTATTATGGGATCTAGCTAAAGTCTTGTGTGCTTATGAACCAACTAAACAGAATATTCAGTCAGTTACAGTCTTACATGGATTTGATGATTTGATTTAAATTCTGTCCGTTTTAAACATAAGTCATTTTATACCCTTTGTACACGTATACCTATAAACGACACTTTGAGAATTAGGGTAAAAATTCCCATTTCAATTATATCTATTGAGATGGAAACTTTTAAGGTGACTCAACAATTCTCGTCATTTGAAAACGAGTTGGGATGGGTTGGGACTTTTGTTTTCAGTGCTATTTGACAGTTTTGGTTGCATGCAGTCCTGTATGCAGTATTCAGTCAATACAGTAAATATTTAAGTTTTCATGTCAGGTCCCAGATGTATAGAAAATGTTTTTTTTAAATGCTTGCAATAAACATTCGAAGCAATTGTATATTACATGCAGTTGTTGTATTTTAATCGAATTCAACGTGCAGTTCAGTGTATCGCAAAGACACATTTTATTATTTGATACATGGTGCAGCAATTAAGCAGGTATATAGTATCACTGCGGTCATTAGGTACATCCACTGTAGCTGTAGAGTTACCTTCGGCCTAACCACATTTCCTTCTTACAATATTCAAGGATTGCGCTAGTCAACGCTGATTCATGAAGCAGAGTCAGACCCCCAGGGTATTGTTGAATGCAAAAACGTAACAGTGACATGGCATGGGATAATAATTTTCGGCAAGACGTGATCAGATGTGCATCTAAGCCTCCTGAATAATTCGTACAAGAAAGAGTAATGTTGATATCACGCTTATCTCAAGCGGCTTGTTTAGAGTCAACATTGCACCATTGTAGACGAACCTTCTTAAATCTTGATAAGTATAAATGCGTTAAAAGGATTAGCCACTTGTCTGGGTACGCCACTGATTATGGCATCATTGTTTTTTTTGTAATAACATTATCAGTTATTGTTAAGCTGGTTGAAACCTTTAACTAAACTTATATGAAAACACTGCTTTGACTAATGTAAATAACTATATTATACACACCAGCGCTTGATTGAATATATATTTGGTACACGAATTATTTCCAACTCTTACATGTCAATCAATCTTCGGTCAAAAGCCATACAATTAAATAGCTCATATATAGGTAATTGTACACTTGATCACTGAAAGTCGCAGGTTTTATTATATTTGTTGGTGTGAAAAGAAATGAAAATTAAAAGTTCGTGTTACCGTATATATGTCGCAAAAGTGAAGTTTATTATTCAGTTTGTTGTTTTATACGAGTCCCATACGAAGAATAATGACAGCTATGTGTGACTGATATGTCTAACAGTTTCATCGAAAAACCTAGAAATACTATACCGAATGGCCATGAAATGTAGACCTTAGCTATTGAAGACGTAATGTAAGGGTCATAACGGAAAGAAATAGGGCTAATTATTGCTAGATGTTTCGAAATGCTAGTTCCTATGACGCGCCAGACCATTTCGCGCGAAGTCGTCTCCAAAAGTAACTCAAACCGACGCTTTCGCCGACAGACCGAAATAGTCTCCTATGGAATTGAATAACTTACACAAACTTTTCAGAGATCGTACATTTCAGTTTGTATTATCATAACAACCCATTGCATGGTGTATGAATACCGTAGTGGTACCGACAAGATAACATCTCTCACAACTATATATGTATTCATTGAATAGGATAATTTGCATGAAAGGCTGATTTGGACAATACTGTCGTTTAAAATCTTATCCTCCGGCAAGCCTGCAGTCAGCTTAAACGGTTGCCGTTCATGTTTCCATAGATATTTGGGGATCATTCTATAGCATCTCATGCAACCTGCTGATCATTTTGCAAGTTTTACATACTTGTCCTTGGAATAGCTGAAGGGCACTTAATCCGATAGTTGCTATATCTGTTTTACTCTAACTATTAAGAAGCTGTAATGAACAATTCATTATTACTGGCTATGAACGTAAAAAGTATCTTCGTTTTCGACCTGCTGTTATCTGTCAAGGACAGAAATTCTAATTTGGAGTGGTCATGACATTGTGAAATAAAAAAAATCGTGACTGGATATGTAACTATATATAGTCCAATTCCATACTAATTATTTACATTGTTATTTGCAAGACTGCCGACACTGAGGACCGCACGTAAAGAACCGTCGCTTGCAGTGGCTAGTCAGTCATAACCACGGCGTCGAAATACTAAATATACCTAATGAAACATTTAAGCGATAGAATTACGACTATAGATACTATAAAACATTCTAAAACCCCAAAATTATTGATACCAGCAGGAAAATGCCAAGTAACTGTTTAATAACTCGGCGGAAAGCAATATGCACGATGTCCGGTATTGTTTTTCTGGGTTGTTAAACAGACTTTGTTACATTTATTTTTAGTTGTTAATGTTTTTTAGAGCCTAATACGCCATACCATTGTTTTGGGTTAAAGTTAGCACATGATCATACTCTGTCAGCAGCATTTCATCTAAAAAACGTTTGAGTGCATCTCTTATTTTTAGGAAAGAATTTGTTGCATGCATGACATAATAATCATATGATAGAGCACAGACGTCTAACTTTCAGGTCGAATCTAATAAATATGAAACACTGAAAACTGGTAAAAAGCCAGTCAGTTTGTCTGTTTATCTATTGTATTTCAAGTGGATTTGACTCGACAAAAATGCAAGGTTTAAATTGAAGCCTCAACAATGTCTTGATCGCGCACTGACTTGTGGGCTGGTTGTATTGTATAAAAGTCGAATTATAGCGCTACACACAGGATAGAATTGCCTGTTGATTCACGATATTATCTCAAAATGAGATTTAGTATTTTAAATTTTATTTTCTTCGGTTTCATTCTACATCAGTAATTTCACATTTATTGCATGAATTGAATAAAAGTCCTTTTTTCATGCAGCTTGTCTGGCAATACTGACCCCAACGCATGTTAAGCGCTACAAAACCATTGAAGTACGTGCTCTATAAGACGTATACATAAACAACAATATAAATTATTGACAACAATCACATCCAGCTATCATTATCAAACTCATAACTAGGCGGTATAATTATAACTGTAGCTCTATAACTGTATAGCATGCATGTAACATGAAATGATTGTTGATTATTGTGAACACAAGAATGCTTCTAGACACAAAACAACGGGAGTCGAAATGTTATTAAAGCAGTCTTTACGTCCAACAAAGGATCAGAGTTCCAAGCGTTTCCGTGTTTTACTGCTTAATAAAGCTTTGCCAGCATTCTGTTACAACCTCTAATAATTTATCTGTTTGCATTAACTTGTCTTAGTCAATGTCGATCCATGCTGCTAAGAAGATCTAAAGCGGCTTCGTGTATTCTTATAATCATGTTGCAATAGACACCAAGCAATACGCCACATGCAAAGTTATAAAAACCAGGAAAACGCCTAGAATCTATATTGGTTAACTTTAACCAGGTTTAACTGTGTTTTCCTAGCTGAGCTACAGATCAACTCAACTGGGATAAAGGGAGAGATAACGATCAAAGGAATTAAAGTGAATAAATATCTCACAGTGGATCCCAAGGGAAAACTCTACTTGAATGTAAGTAGTCGTTTGAATTAATTTATAACTAATTAGCATATACTACGCGATTAATTGTCCAACTATTTATGGGTTGAAGCTAGCTACGTTTATACACATGGGATTGATCTGGGGCCGATTCTTGCTCTGGAAGTATGTTGAATCAGAAAAGGGCAGGGGGAGGCTCCTTTTCAAACCCTTTATCAAAAAGCGATGAAACCAAACAGCGAAATTCCGTTTGGGAAAGTGTAAAGGCCACAGGAAACCGAAAATAGGGAGAAGTGCCAAAAAGCACTTGTGTCGGTAGAAAACTAAAATAAAGAATTGCTGAACTGCCAAATATCTTTCGTGTTGTGGTATTATACTCACGTCCATTGCTATTTTACTTGGCACTGCACTTTTTATCAAATTATTTACGCATTTTTTTCTCAAATTCCTTACTGTTGAAATAAATATACAGTGAATTTCTTAAGCGGTTTCAGTTTTTGGGTACATCCTGTTTAAGTAGCAATAACATAAATACCATATAAAATGAATAAAATATTATACCAACTATAAAACCGGTCCAGAACGCAATCGACCAAGCTAGGTACTATTATTATACTTTACTGTGTACTGCAAACACCTACAAGATATATTTCTGCGTTATTTGAGCAGCAACTTTTTTAACATTGTAATGTTAAATATCAGGAGCCGGTTGCACGAAGACTGAATGGCGCTATCCAACGAATAGCGGTTTTTTCAATCTTTGAGAAAGCGCTAAAAAATCTGTGAAATTCACCGTCTGGACTCCAGAATGTATAGTAAGAACTTCAAATTAGAGTACCAAATCTTAACTTGAGGCAATATTGATGAACAGCCAAATTTACAAGCCTTGAAAAATTCGCTATTCAGCCTTCGTGCAACCGGCCCCAGATGCAATTCTGTCTTAAATCATCTGCGCTATTGTTTCGAGTACCCTAATAATATCTCTGAAAGCTATTGTTGGAAAATTGAACCTTAGGTGCATGTGTGATCAATATGTTTAAGTGCGTATCCCATCATTGACAGATTGATTATGCGGTCATATATTTTTATATTGTGCCCAGCTGACAACCTCCCTATGTCGGCTTACCATGCAACAGCGCGTGCCAAGTCACACAACATATCAACATGTGAAAAATATGCGGATGTTGTTGCGATTACCGCATTTATCAAATATCGGAGCAGTAAATAATGGTAGGGAAAGGGTTAATCATGACGAGTAGTATTCGTTTGACATGTTAGATATACATAGATTGGCGGTCGACCAAAATTCTATTTCTATCTCGAGCTTTTAATATACTAGTTGCAGAGCACCGACACTAATTATGTCACAGAGTACCATTAGGGAATACAACTGGTTGTCATCTTGTTAGGAATCGAGAATCCAAAACTAGAAAACCGGAATCCAAGACTAGCCGGAATCGAGAATTCAAACTAGGAATCGAGAATCCAAAGTTAGGAATCGAGAATTCAAAGTTAGGAATCGAGAATCCAAAGTTAGGAATCGAGAATTCAAAGTTAGGAATCGAGAATCCAAAGTTCGGAGTCGAGAATTCAAAGTTAGGAATCGAGAATTCAAACCCAGGAATCGAGAATTCAAAGTTAGAAATCGAAAATTCAAAACCAGGAATCGAGAATCCAAAGTTAGAAATCGAGAATCCAAAACTAGGAATCGAGAATCCAGAGTTAGGAATCGAGAATTCAAACTAGGAATCGAGAATCCAAAGTTAGGAATCGAGAATCCAAAACTAGGAATCAAGAATCCAAAGTTAGAAATCGAAAATTCAAAACCAGGAATCGAGAATCCAAAGTTAGAAATCGAGAATCCAAAACTAGGAATCGAGAATCCAAAGTTAGGAATCGAGAATCCAAAACTAGGAATCAAGAATCCAAAGTTAGGAATCGAGAATCCAAAACTAGGAATCAAGAATCCAAAGTTAGGAATCGAGAATCCAAAACTA
>JAOTOK010089401.1:0-10789 GCA_025770025.1 Virgularia gustaviana | reverse complement strand
GGAATCAAGAATCCAAAACTAGGAATCTGGAATACAAGTATACTGATCCGGAATACAAAGGACGCAATCCGAAATATAACGTTAGAAATCCAAAATATAATAACAGGATTCCATTGTGCACAAGTCGCAATCCGAAATCCACGTGTTATTTGTAATTGTAAATGGAGCAGTGCGTTGGATTCCTTTACAATGGGCGGAGTATATGGTTCGAGAGATGAGGCTTGTTAACTATGACATGTTGTGCATTTTATAGTCGGTGGCAACGGACGACTCACAATTCATTGATGCCAATGGAGACATCAAATGGCATCTTATCATATCTAAGAAGAAACCAACTACAACGTTGGCTATTGATTCGAATGGTGCTGTAAAAATGGAGAAACGTCCCGCCAATGGTGTTCCTTTATCAAATGATGCGAAATTTGCCATCTTTCAAATTAAAGATCTGCTCTAACGAGGAAAGTGAACGATATTTGACTGCATATTATATTAGGACAATACTTAAATTATGAGAATAGTGTGTGACATCGTTCAGAATTAATATTCAAAAGTAAATTATTTACCTCTGTTAGAGAAAATATTAGGTCATATTTAAGTTGGGTGAAACCCTTAAAATAACGATGATAGATTGTTGTTCGTCTTGGACTACCAGGTTTTTGATTTTTAGCATTGTTAACTATTTTCGCTACCACCACTGATTTCGAGTTTTTAATCGCACAGATTTCCCACGGTTGAAAAAATCCACAAGTTTCTTTAAATTTACCAGAATGGATCTTGGTAATTCAACTTTAAGGCTAAACATTTACAGCAATTAGCCTACCGCACACAGTTTTACAGTAGTGTTATATTTTAAATAGTTAGGCTACAAGAAATTGAGAGCTCATCCTTTAGCTCTTCACGGAAAAATCTCCTGGCAGTCCAAATGCGAACCATTCAAAATCTGAATGTACAAATATATGTAAATATAATATTTCTAAAAGATTTTATATAATTATAGCCTGTATTCCTGAAGTTTAATATTCCAGTTTTTAAAGCTTATTTGAGTGCTTATTATTATATTTTTTGCATGACATGCATGACATCCAACTAGTGTATTTTTTGCAAGAACTGCATGGTCTTGCAGACTCACTGTACACCTATTTCAAAGGCTAAAATTTGGTAAGCATGTCGGTTAACTTTATCATACCCCCGATCTTCATTTACACAAATATTTAGTCATTACAACAGATCGTTTCTTCCAAAAGGAGAACAATGAATATTATAGAGAATTTTTCATATTCCGCACATGGCGGAGCCAAAACAGAATCAGACATTTTATAGCATTCGTATACGGAGATTATTTTCTCCATAATCTATATATTATATGAATTAATTTTTCAAAGTGGTTGGACTTTTAAACAACAACGCGTAGCTCGCCACACAATACATGAAGATTAGCGTCAACCTCGCCGCGATTTTAGGAATAATGAAGGAATTAGGGAATTCCCAAAAGAATTCGAACTTATGACGCTTGGATTGTTGAGAACAACTATGTATATACGGTTAGTTAAAGTAACAAGGAATTTTAACTTTTATTACATTGATACAAATGTATTACAGGGCAGCTAAGATATTGTAAATAATATTGAGTCGCTTCAGTTAAGCTAAAGTGACTGACCTCCCGATACGGAGGTAAAAAGCTCTAGAAGCGAGATTACATAATGATACAAAAGTTAGTTAAAACTGTTCACTCAAAGAATACAGTATAAATTACATGTTCAACGATACAAAAAATACGGAATCCTGGATATTTCTAACACTGATAGTTACATCAAAGTATATGTTCGTAACTCGATAAAAATTCAATAGAGCTCTTTTCTTTGTTAGCATTCGCCACGTTTTATGCAAATTGCGTCCGCGTATTGTTTTACATTGGGATCATTTACCCCGACGACGGAATTGCAATTTCGAAAGCACAGTTACTTTTAACGATTAACAAATCGTTCGAAATACCCACGTGACAATAACATACCGAAAGTACTGGTATTGACTTCAGGTTGACTTACTTATCAAGTCGACTTTGAAATGCGTATTATGGCTATTATAGCGATGTCAGGGCGAGCTTAGAAAGAACTTGGTCAAGGAAAATAGTGCGCGGAATATAGGACCCGGCTTGTTCAACTAGCTTCGCGGGAAACCGTGAAATATTTATCTTTTTATTGCATAATAGTCAGATAGAAAATAGACATATCAACCAACATCCTCAAAACAAAATACCTATACAATCATAAACATAGTGCATGTTCAGCATAGAAACGAGGCTTGTGTGCGATCTTGAACATTTGTTTTCATAATGATGTGGGTTTCAACCTGGCTTCAACTAGAAATAAAACATACGCATTTGCAGCAGAAATTACGTTCCTCCAATTTGAACACAATTTGTGACAGCATAAATAATTCCAATAAAAATTGTTTTGATGTAGGGGCTGCAGGAGTTGACCATTCGGGCCCATTCGCTGATGGACAACGATAACAATTATTTTAAGTTGTCTAGCTAATTCTTTAGGTATCTTTGGTATCAACCACAAACATTTTTACTGTACAAGGTCTTATCAAGATATTCTTTAAGCTTTATACACAATCTTTTACCTTTTTTGCTTGAGAAAATCTTCCCATATGATAATGATACGATTTCCAGTGCGCTGTGCGCTCGTTTAATAACTGTGAACAATCGCTCACACATGTTATTGCAGTTACTTTCCTTCACATTTTGGTGTAAATATACTCCAGGGTAATTAGCGAGTTCGTTTTCCTATTTGAAACTTTCAAACTGAGATGATTTCTATTAATTTGTGTCAATGTTTTGTGTTTTCCTCACTTGTACCCCTGCTTGTACAATGGAAGCGGTCGCCATTTTGTTTATGGCCGTTTTGTTGAGCTGGGGGTTTGCGTCCGAGTGAAATATATTCTGGCTTTTGACTGGTCGAAAGAATAAGAATGATTTTCATTGGATAATGCTACTTGGTGGTTTATCACGAAAAGAACACTAGTGGACCAACTCCAACAAATCAGAATACGGCATTCATGTCGCAGGTTGATACCAACTTGTTTGTTCGACATGTGGCAAATCTGGCATTCACGTTTTGCACAATGATGATGAGCTCTATTGAATTTTCAGTAACTATAACAATTTAGGTTAAGCAACACTTATTAAGCTTTATAACACAACTACACAAGATATATGTGAACATGGGACCGGTATTTGTGTCCTATCCATACATTTACATCTTGCATATGATCGCATTCAACGCAGGACACGCAGCTCCTCGTAAGAGCCTACTCTTTTCTTTTTATCTCTGTCGTCGCTCCACCTCAAAGACCTTAACCCATTCACGATAACCACCACAAGGCCCACAAGGTCGGCCAGCACCGCCATCCAGATTTCGACAAAACCAAACAAGGCGACTACGACGAACACGATCTTCAAAAAGACCGCTGCCACGATGTTTTGGAAAATAAGCCAACGGCAAAAGCGGCTGAACTTAATCATTTCGGGAATTTTGAGAACACTGTTGGTCATCAGGGCAATACTGGCAGCCTCGACAGCCAGGGCTGAGCCAGCCGCTGCCATGGCAATGCCGACGTCAGCTGCAGCCAAGGCGGGACCATCGTTGACGCCATCACCGACCATGCTTACGACAATGGGTGTGGGCTAAAGGAGAACCACCGTTATATAAGTACTTATAAAGTGAATTTTTATTAACTTATTTTGAAAAACTCTTAGTCGTTTTCTAAGTAATTAAAAATGAGCGGCCGATTTGTATGTGGAATCAATTAATTAATTAATGGGTGTAATTGAAACATTGTTTTAACGATTCATTTTGAGGTTTAATATAAAACAAATAGAGAGAAATCACTATTGAGAAATTACCATTGCGAGCAGTAAAACTGACTTGCCGCGGACAGGATTCGAACTCTCGATCTTTGGATGCTAAACCGACGGCTAACCACTGTGCTACCAGGTCATGTACTTGACCTTTTTGGCACTGCTTTTCCGAAAAACCGCACGTCTCTCGGCTATGGGATTTCTTTAATGTACATTATTAGAAAGAAAACAAATTGGTCTAACGAACAAACCTTGCAGCACAAACGCTGCTTTGTCGTAGACTCATTGATACCAGCTTTGGTCTGTTCAATCCACTCCAGTTTATCATTCGGTTTCATTTCCCAAACTATGGAATCCAGTTGCAGCTCGTTTTGCACAGCCAAGGCCGTTAGCTTTGAGTCTCCCGTCAACATTGTTAACTTTATACCGAGACCTCGGAGCCTCCTTAGTGCTTCGTACGATTCTTCGCGAATGATATCAGCCAATGAGATCATTAGTGCCAGTTCTTCGTCGATGCACACAAACACCACGGTTTTGCTCTGGTCACAAGACGCATTGTACGACGTCTTGAATTCCGGTGGCAACTCTACACCAAGATTCTTTAACAACAGCAGGTTTCCGACATGGACAAGCTGTTCCTCAACAAACCCAGAGATCCCTTGGCCCTCGAGCGTACGGAACTCTTTCACATCGGGCAGAAGTCCCTCAGCATCATCCAGGAACCCGGCAACACACTCGCCGGTATAAGCCTGCACAATGGCTGCAGATAAAGGGTGACTTGAGTTGCTCTCTAAGGCGGCCGCCATACGCAACGCATCTCTTTCGAGACTGGGATCGACAGCCATTATATCGACTACCTGCAAGGGACAATTATATTATTAACAGAATGAAAATTTTGTTATGGCTAAGGGACGTATACTAATAAAAGTGTAGATACCGTGGAAAACTGTATATGTTTCTACTTATATTGGATAAACTACTGCTGTATAGACAGTGTAGACCCTGCAGAATCGGTTTGCTCCACCTCTCCTCACTGAAAAAGACATTAATTGGGCTCGTACTCATAAAGCTGTGAAGATAAAAAACGCCATGCATGGCTATGGGGATTGTTTTTAACTGTTTTCTTTACCTGAAACTGTCCTTTGGTCAATGTACCAGTCTTATCGAACGTAACAAACGCTACTTGAGACAAAGCTTCCAGAAAAGTACCTCCTTTGATTAGTGCTCCCTTGCTTGCCGCAGCGCTTATCCCACCAAACACCACGATCGGGGTGGCCATAAGCAGGGCACAGGGGCACGCGGTTACCATGACGACAAGCGCTCGCTCGCCCCAGGTCTCAATTTTCCCTTTGTATGCGTCTACACCAGACAGGGCCAGAATCAATGGGATGAAAAAAACGAGGGCCGAGAGCAATACGACTAAAGGAGTGTAGTACTCAGCGAACTTGTTGACCATTATCTCGGTAGGTGAAGCGTTAGACTGCGCCTCCTCGACCATAGCAGAGATTTTCAGCATCGTGGAAGACGTTGATAAGCAAGTGGTCTGTACTTCGAGGTAGCCATGTTGGATGACGGTGCCACTGTAAGTGTGTGACTGCAGGGTTTTTTGCACCGGTACGGATTCGCCTGTAATGGAGCTCTCATCTACTGAAGCGCTGCCTTTCACAACAGTTCCATCGAGCGGGATCAGCTCGCCTTGGCGGACGGCGATAACCGTACCTACAGAAAAAGAAGGTAAAAATAAAATCACTGAACACACATAATTACACACTCGCATATTTCCCGTAAAAGGGCAAGGCTCAAACATTTCATGTTTAATTATACATACTGCATCCGAGAGTTCCTGAGGATAAGCTACCCCACTATATGGAAGGTGAAGAATAGCCGGAAAAAATAGCCTAGACGAACAGCGCAGCTACATTTGTTTTCAACGGCAAGTGGGGAACGAAAGTTTGTCATATCTAACGACCAAAAATTAAACGAGAGCTTATGTGAGTTCAATTAAAGTCCGGGAGGGAAATAGGGCCTAATACTCAAGTTAGGGTTCAGTTAACTGGGGGACATGGGCCACGTGGCCGTACCAACCATGCCAAGGCTCGCGACCAATCAAATCGTTTAAATTCATACGATAACCGTATAAAGTGAAATGGCTTACTCACCCACAGGAATCTTCTCGACAGGGACACACTCTCCAGTCGATGCAATCACTGCATTAGTGGGCTTCGACAGCATCAAGGTTGATACGGTCTTCTGTACCCGGTAGAAGCAATACTGTTGGAGGAAGTTGGCCAACGCAAACACAAATACGACGGCGGCACCTTCGACCCACTTCTGGATGGCCAGGGTTCCTATGACGGTCAGTGTGATGAGAATATTCAAGTCAATGGTGCGATGGTACATGGCGTGCATGCATTTCTTTAAGACAGGGAAAATGCCCAAACAAATTTCCGCAATGGCTACCCAGATGTACCAAGTGCCGTGTAAAAACATTGCTACAAGTGCCACAACGAAGAGAAGAAGTTGTAGGACAAGAAAAACAATTAGTATCTTCATTTCATTTGGTAAACCACGTTGAAGATCTTCCTCTCCTCCTATATCAACGACAGACGCGCCAAGATGGCGCTTGTTAAGGGCCTCTGCGAGTTCCGAGGGAGACACAAGATCAGGATTGTGAGACACGTACGCAACTCGACCAATCAGGTTCACCCGAACCTTACAAACACCATCGAGTTTACTGAGCTCTTCGTCGGCGATGTATGTTTCCTTCGGGCAACAGATGTTTTGTACTCGGAGCTTGGTTGTCTGAAAACGGGGCGGGTCGATAGTCAATTTCGTAACGATGTCGTCTTTGGGAGGTACTGTGGGCGATTCCACAGCAGGGGAATCAGCTGAAACAGAGATATCAGTCACATCACATGTTTTGGGTTGATCAGCTACCACTCGTGATGAAACTTCGTTAAGAGAACTTTTCTGATCGGCATCCGCGCGATATTGGTCGCCATTGGTGCATGACTTAGCACTTGTGGGGTCCGCTTGGCAACAACTTTTGACTGTCGCAGCCGTCTTCATGTTGGTATTGCAGCAGTCGTTAGGTTTGACGGTTGAACAAGGGGATCTATTAACCAGAGGAGACGTGTTTTCGTCAACAGAGGGACAACAACTTTTAGCAGGTGATGCTAACTCCTTGTCGGCATTGCAGCAAACATTGGGCTTGGCGGCTGGACTGATGGAAGATTTGTAGTCCGGAAGAGACGTAGATCCATACGTAGAGGGACAACAACTTTTAGCAGGTGATGCTAACTCCTTGTCGGCACTGCAGCAAACATTGGGCTTGG
The DNA here is from genome assembly GCA_025770025.1 of Virgularia gustaviana. Lineage (NCBI taxonomy): Eukaryota > Metazoa > Cnidaria > Anthozoa > Scleralcyonacea > Virgulariidae > Virgularia > Virgularia gustaviana. The sequence goes on along the minus strand of JAOTOK010089401.1, from coordinate 3,589 downwards.
TAGCTGGACTGACGGGAGATTTATCGCCCAACAGAGACGTGGTTTCATTCGCACTCCCAGAGGAACAACAACTTTTCACCTCAGTTGTGCCATCCCCACTGCAACAGGGCTTCTGCATGATGACAACTATAGCTGAACAGTATAGCTCTTGTCAACTGGCTAATAGATTAACAGATTATTACATCAGCTAGAAAAGGTTTTTTATCCAAATTATGAAAAATAGGCACACCATGTATGCTTGTGTTCGCTCTCAAAGTTGACGACAAGAAATAATCATGTGACATTTAATAAATCTGACATACTGTACACACTGTAGAAGATGTACGTCTCTCCCCCGAGCAGCTAAGGCTGACGCATGATATTACAAATTATGGCAACAGGTGTGTACATAAACATTCAAGATGGCAAAAGGAGTTTTGGGGGGTTTAACCGTTTTAAGGGAACCCCTCCCCTAACTTTTCGCTTATACCCTGCAGCCTCCCGTTGTCATTTGTGCTCGATCGTCCACTACCCTAGTTTTTTTCTCGCATGTAGGCATGTGGCAACCTTATTAGTTCTAAATACATTTCGAATATATTGCAATATGTCTCTTCGGTCTCAACGATGGGGCAATTCATTATAGATTTTATAAAAAGTACAGTATCGAAATAATCAGCAGGTAAAGGGGAACCAAAATAACCATAACGGCTAAACAAGTTGGGTGTCCATTAAATACAAATTTGAGCATTTCATGACATTTCGTTCCTGGTTGTACTGAATAGATCATTAAAAGTGTGTTAAATTTACGATATGCACATAATGAAGTGCGATATGACAGAATAATTAGAAATCCTACGTCACATGTGAAGGTTAGTAGCGAAGGCCAGTTCAAGTATCGAATCCTTTGAAGTAACATGACATGAAACATGTTTACCAGCCAGCATAGAATCATGGCTGCACGTATGTGACTGGTTGATTTAGTTAATTAAAAAGTAATTTATGCGTATTTATGGGGTAAACTATGCATTAGAAGCCATGCGAATTGAATATTCATACAGCTACGAGTAAAAAATATTCAAAATCAGCTGGTAGATTGCCTATGCCATACTAGAGACTTTAAGCAACGACGGCTGTCATTATTAGCGAGAATGGTTGTAAGCGACAGGTTCACTTGTTTACTAGTTAGAGTATTTTGACGTCCACAGGACAGCGTTGGTTACTACGTGTCGCAGTAGGTTGAGGGCCGTTGTTAGTAAATTGTTATATCTTTTTATTAAATATACTTTTTGTTTTCTACCATTTCAAAGTACTTATAAATCATATTTCAAAGCAAATAATTCCCTTAAGCAAACTATTAAGCACTCTGCTGTTTTTGTGGAAACTCGTTCTACATTCTCGCTGCGGTCACCGTTATAGTTGCTCAAAGTCCCTATTGAACAACTCAATAAAGAAACTATACACATACGACTTTATAACACATGCTGCGTACTGAGAAACTCAGATACCGCGAATGTCCTGATTTGAAATAGTACTCACCGTTTAAGGTATCCAGAAACCAATACACGTCGTAGTATAAAATAGTGAAGCCAACTTTGTGCGCGTTCGCGGTTTAATGATTGCATTATATTTAATTTCTATAGGTATAGTTTGCAATGTGTCTTACTTCAGCGCTCATGCAGGGCATTTACAAAAGAATTCATTATAACAGAATATTCTCTGACATAGTTGCTGTTGTATATAGTCCCACAGAGTATATTATATAGTCATGATTGCAGACCCGCATATTGAAGAATATTTATTAATCCATAATTATAATTTACATTATAAAAGGTTGTGCACGACTGCCCATTGTTGTTATTCAAATAAGGTTACCTTGAACTTGATAAAAGCGAAATACCTTTTACATGTAACTATGCGGTCTAAAACTACATACGGGTATAATCGAGAAAAACTACTGACTAAACTACTACAATTATAAACTGTAATCGAGCAGATAAGAACTCAGAAATAGGAATATATTATCTTGATTATTAGACCATCAGCAACTCTGTCTAATGGCTGTTTACATGATTCCGCATGGCCGAGATGCATCGAGGCATGCAGGCTTTTGATATGTTAAAATGAGTTGCGGTATGTCAATTAATTTTAGATCGTGTCACATTCTAAAGGATCACGACTAAAAGTACACACGAGTACTACGAGTACATACGAGTAACCTTGACCCCAACCCTAATCCTAACTTACTCGTTAAAAGTCTCGTCTAAAGGCCCAAACACACCTGACACGATTCGGCAACGCGACGCGAATATTCGAATTCGGTGACGAAAAATTCTGCTTTAGGTTTTTCAAATATTCGTAACTGTATGAATTATTCCGTTTATATATCTGGTAAAAATGCTGTAACAGACATTTTTATTTACATTCATAATCTGAAAATTCGCGTCAGCAAGTTGATATCTTATATTGTATATAACAGCAGCGATATGGCAAAAGTATACGGTGGTCAAGTTCTATAAACGATAAGCGAGTACTATGTACGATAGTCAAGAATACAAATACGAGGTAATCGATATAGCTAAATGAACTACTGATCGAGTTTCATAACCGATAGTCGAGATAAATGAACTAGAAGCGAGTTTTAGAAAACAATGGTCGTCAAGATGAACGACAATTGAAAAATGTAAAGTATTTTCTATCCGGTCGAATGGCCCGAACTTCTTTGCGAGCTTGCTTGGTTACATCAGTAAACTCAAATAAGACTGGAACGCTACCTCCGCAGAAAATTTTGAAGCCAAGATGGCGGATGATGGGCTCATAACTTGTAGGCATCTTGTAGGTATGATCCAGGCCCCGGCGCGCAAATTCCGTAGGTAAATCACTGATTTACCAGTTCACTGGACCTTTCACACCAGGATCCTATAGGATCCTGTAGGACCATATAGGATCTTGTCCCCGCAATGATTAATGACGTCATGTCATTCTGAAGGATGGAAGAAAGAGACAGAACTTATTTGCAGATGACTTGGGAATTTTAATTGCGTTGGACTTTTGGTTTTTGTTTGCCAGATTTTGAAACCTTTCTACACCGACTACACGGAAACTGTCGGTATTTCTTGCTTGAACAAGGATGGGAGCCGTGCTTGGAGCCATTGGAGGGCTTAGTTGTTGTTCTTTAGCTTCTTGGGCCGCACCGGTAAGTCGTTAGCGATTTTATATCTGAATACATTTCGATATAATAATAATTGGTCTTCGACTTGAAAGAGAAATGACATATTTCGTGAATTTTATGTTGTGTTTGGACTTGTCATGTGTTGTGTATGAGATGTAAATAAATTTGTACAGTATGACTACGGTTTATTCTAAGCGTTGTGTACAATTTGTACAAGTATACAAAATTAAATTGGATAGCTATTATAATGATTATTGGATTTGGTGTACATCAAACCCAGACTTTTTGACAAGTCGCCAATACACTAAGTTTTGTTATCATGTTCATATCGTCCTGCAACCGTCAACTTGTTACCAACTTGATAACTGTAGCAACTTGACGAACTAACAGCCTTGTTACAACTTGATAACAACTTGATATCCACAAGGCTGTAGCAACTTG
>JAOTOK010089290.1:0-15311 GCA_025770025.1 Virgularia gustaviana | reverse complement strand
GCCTGGTTGTTGACAATAGAAACACTTCAAACCAGAACTACTCGGTCGTTGGCGACGACCCATAGGAGCAAAGCGCATGTCGTTTTGCTGGAGGTTACTATGAGCAAATTGTTTATCAGCTTTAGCGACAATATCGATTATCCGTTGATGATCTTTATCTCCAACCAGCCTTAAGAGGACGTTTTGAAACTGCAGTGACGGTAGGTCGGTCTTCGTCCGAAGAGTTTGAAATACCAACTTGTAATAATTTTCTTCCGTGTGTGTCTTATCATGGGCCGTCTGTTGGAGTGTGTCACACATAGACAAGGCATCGTATTTGTTGAAATCCGAGAGCGGGCGACTGGCATATTCCAACAATTGTTTCACGAGATTCTCCACAGATGCATTAGTGTATGTATCGACAGTCTCACGCAATGTTGTGACCTCTGCTCTCAATGCCTATGATAAAATAATGGGAGCTCATTAACATTACGTCTCACAAGGAAAAACTATGGTTACACAGCACAGAATTCAATACAACCGGCATAATAGAAAACAATATCACATAAACAATCGCAGTAAATATATAATTAGGCAGAAAACCAGAAATAACCAAACGCAATTCAGTAATGTTATCTCAGCAATATCCTCAGTCATAATTTTACATACATAACGTATAGCCATACAAACAACTAATTACCCATCTTTCACCACGCTGGCAAAGGATTTGACAAAGCGAAAGCTAACAATAGGTTGGCCGCAGAATGCAATACAAATTAGACACCTTTGAACCATACTGGCAAGAGGATTTTACAAAGCGAAAGCTGGCAATAGCTCGGCCAGAATTTGATACAAATTACACACCTTTGAACCAAAGTGGCAAAGGATTTCACAAAGGCGAAAGCTTGCGACAGCTCGGCCACAATTCAATACAAATTTCACACCTTTGAATCATACTGGCAAAGGGTTTCACAAGGCGAAAGCTAGCGATAACTCAGCCACAGTTCAAATACAAATCATATACCTTTGAACCATACTGGCAAAGGATTTCACAAAGCGAAAGCTAACGATAGCTCGACCACAATTAAAAACAAGTCATACACCTTTGAACCATACTGGCAAAGGATTTCGCAAGGCGAAAGCTAATTGCTTGGCCACAATTCAATACAAATTGCACACCTTTGAACCATGCTGGCAAAGGATTTCACAAAGCGAAAACTAATAGCTCGGCCACAATTCAATACCAATCGCATACCCTTGAACCATACTGGCAAAGGATTTCATAAAGCGAAAGCTAGCGATAGCTCGGGTACAATTCAGTACAAATCATACACCTTTGAACCATACTGGCAAAGGATTTCACAAGGCGACAGCTGACGATAGCTCGACCGCCATTCAATACAAATAGGTTTCACATTTTATCCACTATTACAGCTATGATAATAATAAAGGCGTTGTGTACACACTAAAAAACTTTTGGTAATCACCAAGGAACAAACTACAGTAATCGCCACAGGCAACACTAAGTCCCCGACCATTCTGAAGTAAATTATAAACAATTAACCAAAAATATATCATAAAGCTAACAAAAAAAATAGATACCTCTAGATCGGGAACCGCGGCATGTGCATTCGGCTGGGCTGGTACATCTTCAACAGGCTGGACCGGTGGTTGTTCTTGAACTTCAACATTAACGTTGTTATTGACTGGAATTTGATCCTCCTCCATAGCAGAAACTTGAGTGGGTCGGAAAATCTATGGGTGTTCTCGTCCTCTGTCCTATACTATCCGCTGGAATCAACTTAACACCTCATAAGGTGGTTTAACCTCTATTTATAGTGCAGGTGGTATGTCCTACGCATGCCTATACTCATTGGATCATTATATGCTAATTCAGTGGTCATTCATTCCTTTGCATCTCATTATATGGGTTGTGCATAGTGGTTGGGTTAGGCATCAGGGGGGGGGGTAAATTCACTTGAAGCTAAGTACTGTTAACAAACTACAAATTCAATATAATTATAATATCTTTAAAGTTTTAGTTCTATTTAGTGGTAGTAGCCAAATTTTAACAATTTTTCTTGTTTGTATTCCAACATATCATTTCTAGTATTTTGAATAAAATTATTCTTCTTAAAGACAGAACCCATTTGTACTGAGCTACTATTGTTAAAATAATAAGATTTTTATCGCTAAAAATGTTAGCACAATTCATGAAAAACCAACAAGATTTACCCGCCATGCATATACTACTGTTTTGTCCATACATGCATGTGATCGCGAAATATAGGACATAGTCACATGAAAATATTTCTTTCCATTTAACAGTTGGCTTTCACTGCTCTTAACGTCAAAATGTTAATAGCGTTTTGATCGTATACTGCGATGTGAGTGATAGAAATTTGTTTCAAAGGAAAGCTATGCTTTGACAAACAAACAATTATAGCGGGTGTTTCATGTTGTATAATAACTCCTCTTGTTTTTGCCACTGATGGAGATTTACACGTACCTAGTATATTAGATGGTTGAATGATGCTCTTAACAAAATTTATATAGTTACGGAAACCTTAATGATCCTTTGAATTCATGATCAGTCGGTGTGTAGCATTGCCTCATCTCTGGGTGGCTTCGGATTGTGATAATATCTGAAATGTAGAAAAAGTAGACATATATTCTTTGTATGTAACCAACTAGAGTTTTTGTAAATATGTAAATAGGCTCACTCTAGTAGATACCACATGATGATGATTCAATATTGGCAGAATAAAAATCGTTTCAACAAATTCCTACCTGATACAATCATCTGTAATATGTCCCACTGGCTGGTATGACACCTCATGCCGTGACCATCCTTTCCACAAAACTAAACATTCTTTTCCCCCGTACAAAAATATAATTTCAGCAGTCATGGTTATGATACTATTAAAAATAGTATAATTATAGTAATAATTTTGTCAAAACATCCTGCGTACGTACTACAATGACAAGTGAGTATTACTTAATTTGGCCGATTTCTTGCAACTATCAAGCGCTCAACTTCAGAGTATTGTCCTCCATGTGTAAATCTCCTTGGTGCATTAACATCATAGAAATCTGCAGTACTAGGGTTGTTCAGTTCCTGGTAAAATGCAACAGCCATTGTTACAGGCTGAAAACCGCGAAGCTTGAGTCTGGGTAATAGTGCGGCCACACCATGACCCCTCCCCCAAATGTCTGCCATTTCTCGCCATGATGTCACGCGTTAATTATTAATGTGTCAACTGTCTATCCTACAGGGTTTGGTAGAGCAGTTGCTGGGTAACATAATGACTCTCTTCAATTGCCAAAATATTTAATAATAAAGAGATAGATGTGTTCAAAGTTCATTTAAAATCCGTGCATGAGCGATGGCCATTGCGCAAACTTACTGGGTGATCCTGGATATAGCTTTGACATACCGCCAAAAGTTAATTAATGACTTCCGTAGCTTGATATTAGGTGGACTTGTAGAGCGTCAGGCGGGCTACAAATTGCAATTAACTGATTTCAAAAATGTTGAATAGGCGCTGAGATATAGCTTGACAAATATTTGTTCGAAGAACTTTAAAACAGCGAGTCAAACTTTGACACTACATTACTTGACAATTTTGTACTGGCGGAAGTCGATCTCACAGTGACGTATACAACCCTAGGCTTACTACGATTTTCAGTTTACAGATTTGAAAAATATTGAATAGTCGTGGACATATGACTTCACACATTTCGAAAAATATTGTAATGTCGTTTCCGGAGCATACTTTGTCATTGCATAACTCGCCAATCATTGAACGTACAGCTTACAATCCAATAAGGTTTGGTAGAGCTGTTGCTGGGCTACATCATCACGTTCTTCAATTACCGAAATATTCAATAATAACGAAGTTAGGAGCGTTCAAAGTTCATTGCAATTCCATGCAGGAAAGGTTAACTTTTGGTGTGTCAGGGATTTCTATAACAAACTTTGGTTTGTTCACATCACTCGATTTACCAAAATCATCGTGTACTTTTTTGAGTTCCTCACCACTAGCACCACCCAGTTCTTCATACGTTAACGGAATATCATTCAAACCAACGGATAATCTCCTCAAGAGATCGCGATCTTGGAAATTGTTCCACTTTGCCAGATGATCAGGGTTATTTTCTAAGGGTAAAAATGACTCAATTTACTCAATAGCTGGAACATACAGTATGAACAAGAAAAAAATTAACACGAGGTATGACTGCAGTTCGCGATCCCCCAATGAAAACTACATACATTCATACTGTATTTGCACTTCTTTTTCATAAATCATAATAGCAATGTAAAATGACATGATAGCTGCATGGAATAGCTACAGTACTGCACTAACCAATCGTGATGTCCTTGTATTTGATTTTGGAAATGTCTTTTTGTGGAGTAACGGCAGTAGCCTTGTCAACGAATAGTTGAAAAACGGTTTCAGCAGAAGTAATAATATACCGCATATAACACTCTTTACTGACATATCACCTGCATATGTTCTCGTTTTTTAGTCTTATTTTACAGTAGCTGATCAACTGTGTAAATCATTTTGACGTGTTCAGAACAAAATCAATTTTACATGTAAATGACTCAATATGTATTATAGTCTGGGTGTCAGATTTAAGGTAACATCAGATCAATAATTGATCAAGAGACCTTACATTATACATAATTGTGCAGTACATGAGAAGGATAGCCCAATCAAAGGGTGTAATTTTGCTCTGTGTGCATTGTGGGATATACACCTCACGAAATGAGGTATACCGCGTCTTGTATGCAATAAAAGTCCCTGGGTACCAGTGTACGAAATTGCTTTGCAGCCATCTTGCAATTGAGCATACTTTCTTGTAAATACAAAGAAGTTGACATTCAGAAAACCTTTTTATGTGTTTAAAACGCACGCTAGTGAGTCCATAGTTGTCTTTAGTAGACAGGTATACATTTGGCTTAGTGCGAGGCGATTTGGATGAATAGAAGCCGAGCAAGGTTGGCCAGATGTCGCGAGTTTAGGCCTGGCTTTCTTATTCTTGGGTGAGTAACAATTCTCATTGTCATCTATAAAAGTGTATTCTCATAGTTATAGTACTACACGCTCAGTAAAATGTGAATACAACCGAATAAAATTTAACAGAAATTTATTTACAAACAACTATACAACTGTTAGTATTAATTAAATATATTAAAAATATATTATGTCCTTTTTCAATATTAGCATTAATATCCATTAATTGTTCTTTTCCATCTTTTATTGCGGCACGGCACTCCAGCCGGTAAGTATCTGTGAGGTAGCAGACTTAGCTGTAACAATAGCCCTTTTGATATTGAATTTCTGTTATATATTTTAAAAAATGAGCTTTCTGCAGTCCTTCCCAACTTGCAGTCCCATCCTTTACCCATCAAACCATCCAAAAATAATGGCGATGCTTTCTGCAAGGGTGTCCCACTCAAGGCCAAAACCATCAAAGGTTACCAGAAAGCTGCCATCACGGATTTCCAAAATTTGGCCTTTCGACCAGACACCACATTCGTTGATAGCCTCTACATGATCCCAACGCCAAATGAAGTCATATTGGTAAAACGATTTGCTATATGCTACACACACTTCGACAACAACAATGAATGTATATCAAGTAGATTGTTTGGAATTGGATTCAGAAATTCGGATTTCCGATGTGTATTATTTGTAGTCAACGTCCTGGGCTCGAATATGTTGCCTGGCGACAGTCAAATAAACCAACCAATCATGATCAAATACTGAGAAAATGGCCCAACTGCCAATAGGTTTGTTTCTTTTCCTGTAGCATAAAATTAAAATAGTTACTTAATTAATGTATAGTGGTGTTATAATATGTGTGTAACTCCTATTTAATATGTTCTAGGTTTTTTTCTTTTATATTCTTTATTATTTTCTTTTATATTTGTATTATTTTTCTCTTTTATCTTCACAACATCCACACCAGGTCAGGCTGTAAGATTTTTTATTAAATTTTAAAGTGTATTTTCACCTAGTAAACATAGCAAATATATTCAATCAGGCATATGTTTCTTACAAAAAATCAGAAACCTATAATTAATTCTGTGTAGCTTTCCTTGCCAAAATCTAGGTTATTTATTATTAAACAGGCTTTTACTCTAACGGAAACTATAAGCTTACATAAACATACCTTGAAGTTGAGCTTGTTCTTGTGTTTCGGAATCATTGTCATCATCGACCACAGAAACTTCGTCCTCATTATCTTCATATTCTTTATCTTTGTCCTCATCTTGACCATCAACCCCAAAAGGTAAGGCATTTGTAGCCGGTGACCCTCCCCAGATGCTCGTCAACAAGTCGTAGTACTCCTGAACTATCTTTCCACTACCACTTCGAGTGCTTTTGTTGACAGCCGTTCTGTAATCTTGACGAATGTTTTTCACATTTTCTTTAACATGGTCATATCCTTTTCGAATGCTTGCTTTTTTTCTCTGCTTCCCTCTTTTTCTTGAATGAATCATATTCATGTTTCTCCATGTCTCCGATTCAGCCAATTCTTTTGGGCCAAACTCAGCAGGATCTTCGCCCGACATGCAAATCCGTACTTCTGTATAAAGCCTCTGCAAATCAGCTTCGAAGTCGATTCCGTTGTATTCCCATTGGCTCTTGTATTCTTTGACGTAGTGCAGTAGTTTCTCGACAGGTTTAGCTGACCACGACCACTTTTTTGCTTTTTTAAGGGAACGTCATCCTTTGACTTTGAAGCCTGCCTCTTTTTTGTAGACTTTGGTGTCTCCGAAATTCCCTCAGCCGCTACGTTTTCCTCGGTTGACAGTATACTAGATTCACTGTCTGTCGACTGTCAATACGCTCCTCAAGCCGTTTATTTTGTCTTGATATCACCAAAAACATTCACCAGGTACATATTCATTGGAAGCCATCTTTTTGAGCACGCGGCTAGTAGGGTAACGCTACCTTGATCGTTTACATGGCTAAAACATAGCCCTAGGGCCAGGGTTACCCTACCTAGCTGATAGGGTAACCCTACCGCTAGGGTTACCCTATACCCTAGCGCGCATGTAAACGCATCCTATAAACTACATTACAGTAGGGTGACCCGCTTGCTAGGGTAACCCTCCTGCTAGGGTAACCCTCCCTCCATGTAAACAGGCCCTAACAATGGCAAAATTGAGGTGAGTTAGAAGGTACTCGGCTTACGTAGAGAGCTGACGTACCAGGCTGCCGAAAAGATACATGGGGTGAGTAAGTCAGCAGAGGTTGGTTTGGTGGACACAGTGCTAGCCAAATGTAGTAAGGTAACTTTAGGTGAAGTTCCAGAATCCGAGTGCATTTTATTGATTGCAGTGAGCAAAGTGTCGTAGCCATGAATGTATTGCCCACTACCAGTGCTGTTGAAATGCCCTTGCATGGGCTTAAGCAATACTCCGCTGACCGACAAGGTAACTTCAGTTATGTTGTAGTGATGGAAATTGACAGCATTACGTGCATAACTACCATGGAAAGCTTCAATGTTAGCCAGAACAACAAAAATATGTTTGGGTAAAACACCAAGAAAAATGTTTTGAGAGAAATTCATAGGCAGGGTTGTCACCTGAAGCAACAAGGCAAAATTTTTGGTTCTGACCAGTTTCACTTTGATGTCAACACCACGGCTGAAACAGATGTTCCCATGTAACGCACATGACAGACGAGTCACAGCCAGCTCCCGCTTGAACTGTGGCCTTTGTTCAACCCTAGATTTGCGGTATTCTCAGGTGCTGCAGGGTTCACCATGTCCATGCTTCTGGGGGTGCCCTTGTAGTAAAGCCTGAAAGTGTTCTGAGATTGTTTGGCTGCCGGACCAAAATTTAGTAATTTTTTAAGTGGTAGAACTCGGTGTTATCAGTTTGTTAAGCAAGATGTTCATTTGACTGAAAAGTGACTGTAGAAATCAACTCTGTGGACCAACCTGCCACATTGTGTGCAACATCACCATGCCGGGTTTTTATTTGGATTTGAAAGTAAAGTTGCATGCGACTGGGGTCGAAATAGTCTTCTCCATTACCAGGGATAAAAAACTCAATTGGTGCAGAATTTCTTGCCAATGCTGAAACAGATTAGTGGTCGACAAATGTGCTTTTTTCAACAGCCAAATTAGTGTCAATTTTTTTATATATATTCTACCAAATTAGTTTTCAAAGTGTATGCAAGTTTGCATGGAAAATCTGTTTGCTACCCAAATCAAATGAGTACTGTAGGATATAACTCCTTCATGATTATATTGTGATTGAAGTTGAGAGTGAGGGATGCCAAACATGGAGATTTTACGACAGAAAAATAAAACCATGCATCACTGGTCGCAATCAACAAAACAGAAATTAAATGCTGTCCTGGGGCCGGTAGTTCAAAGCTGGGTTAGCTTAACCCTGGATTAGCGAAAATTTGAGGATTAAATTTTCAGGGGCCTACATTATCACACAGAGTTTTTCCTTAACAGAACAGATACGAATTGGTCGAAGTGTTAAAAAATTGATTTTAAATGAAAACTATTGATTCTGGTACAGTAAAATAAAGCAGTGGGTTAACTTATAACCCTGGGTCAGCGCTAACCCACCTTTGAACAACTCAGCCCAGGAAGTTTTGCAGAAGTTGAAGAATGCAACTGGTTAGAACACACATTATTACTGAACATAATATACTATAAACATATTTTTTGACCAGGTTGTTTTAAACCAAATTATATTTGTAATTGTTATGCACACATCTATTCACAATGCTCATAATGATATGCAAAGATAGAATTAAGCACTAATCATTGACCTGTGTCCTGTGGTCATCTTCAACCACGACTTCATTCTCACCAATAGCATGATCTTTAAGCAAGTCTAGGGTCGAATCCAGTGGGAAATGGTGGTAGACACTGATTACCATTCTCTTCTTTAGATTTGTCTGGTTGGTTATTTGGCGTCCATCGTTACCCGTGACTACTTCTTTAACAACATGCTCACAAAACTCCAGTGTTCTATACACGGGATCTGCAGACCACCCTTGTTGACGAACGTTGTAAAGGAAGAAGCCTTCTCGACTCCAGTGCTGTTACTGCTGTTCATTGACATTCATGTTTGGAGCAACACTGGTGTTTGGAGAAGGCTTTTATTGCACGCTGGACAAGGTATGTTTGCAGTAAGCTTTGAAACTATATATCCTGCTACGTAAAACAAGACATTTGAAATAAACTCACTGTGGCCTTCTAATCAGTATCAGGACAGGATTGGTCAGAGTTTTCATTTGTGGTTGATGTGTTGTGCTTTCTTTTATGAAACAGAGGAATTATATTGTTGCATCCAGTAAAATCTACACAGTTAGCCTTTTTTGATGCTGTTATGGTATTTCCATTAACATCTTTTGAAGGGCATATTTTAGTTGCAGACAGTTAGGGTTATTATTCCAGCCACCTCTTGATCGTATACATGAGAATAGTAGTTCAATATGGTCTTGTGAAAACTTGTAAGTTAGGAAGTACTTAAATGGGTTAGTAGGTGAAGAAAGCATTTGGCCACCATTGAAATTGTTGATTTTATGCAAGTAATGAATCCCAACAATGAATGTTCTGCGTTGTGATGTAGAAAGTTGTTCACCAGTTGGTGTTTTCAAAGACATCCGGTATTTGGCTATTGAGAGGTATACTTCTTCCCATGTACTCTTGCTCTGAAGACGTAGTGGTGTTCTGAAACCAGTAGTACAGGATTGCGTGAGTTTAACATATCAAACAGTCGATCGATAGTGCGAATAAATTTCACAGTAGCATCACTTCTAGAAAAGGCAGGAAATTTACCAGACTGGCCGAGAAGTATAACTTCCTCATTTGTTGTTGGGTGCCTGAACGAAGTTTCCATGTCATCGTATTTGCCAGAAAGCTTAGAACCTAGGATTTCAAATGTTTTAAGATTAACTGCAGTTCCATCAACAGTCACACACCAGACCGTGAAGCCAGCATCTCCTGCCAGCCGCAGTGCTATTGTAACCAGCGTGGCTTGGTCTTTGGCACTAATTTTATCAACCAAAAAATACCCAATTGGGCATTTCCAATGACTTCGTGTACCATACCAGTACCTCAGAAGCTAGTTTCTGAGAATTATTAATTGGAATTGCATCCCCGAAGTCCACAAATCCACAATATTGATCTTTCTCAGCATTCCACAGCATTAGTTTCTGAATCGACATTGCATCAATTACCAAGCAGCAGTCCTTGTTTATAGGTGAGCTGGCTATTTCATAAGACAGTGATGTGAATACCTCCTTTATAAAACCTGGATCACATTTCAATGAAGCAAACCTTTTTCTAATAAGTGCCTGGTTCGTTAACGGAATTAGAGTCCTCACCATCTTGTACGCCTTGGGGGAATAGTGTTAGAGTGTTAATGCAAATTCTTTGATTTCATCCGAGTACCGCCTCCCAGATAACACCACTCTCACATTATCTTTGAAATTGTTTAGGAATTGAAGATGGGTATTTTCAAACTTGGATTGTAGATTTGCAGCTTCATTTTCATTTATCACCATTTGCTCTTTCAGTACATTTATAATTTCACTATGGCCTTCACTTTCCGCTTGGATCTACGCAATTGCTGCTGTAAGTTGCATATTTTTTTCCTAAGATTTTTTTGTAATTCATCTCTGTCTAAATCTGTAGTTTTGGCTGTTTTCATTGGAGGTTCCACGTTTTCCTTATTTGCTGAAGGGATTGGTCTTTTGTTTGAAGGCTCCAACCTGCTTCGAACTGTGCTTGGCATTGGAACAAATGAGGTGCCAGGCAATGAGTTGCACTGAAAAGATATGGCATATTTTTTCAATCGGCATGGCACATTCGAAGAAGTTGGAATAATATAATCTTTTACATCAAAGTGGTCACTGCATATGCGGCTGAAAGATGTTGCCTTCCATGCTACCTGTGGTGTGTGTGTGTTTTTTGAATAAAATTTCCTCAAGCTTCTAGGACAAGTTTAGTTTTCATAGGAAATCTATAACATTTATAAATTACTGTTTTTAAACCTTGGATTATATTGTATGAGATAAATCTATAGTTAGGAAAAAAGTAAATGATACCAGCATAGTATTATATTCATATGCTTGTCAATTTGATGTAAATAAAAGGGTATTTTCTTTCGTATGGAGAGGAACTAATTGAATTCATTCAGGCAAATCGCGTAGCGCATTTGCATAATAGCATATAAGTACAGGATTGGTAACAGAGTTCATTCATATGTAACAGCACTCAGCATCACACACATCTCAGTTTCGCCTTTTCATCCAACAACGAAGGCGTGGATCAAGAATCTTCAAACAACTCAGAGGCCACCACTCTGGCCGTATTCAAACAGTTTAATCCAATCCAACAACTTTGAGCGCCAGGCAGAGGCACAGAAGTTGAAGTTCTTGGGCAACAACGACCAATTCATCTTCAACGCTGACGTACAGAACCTTATCGAAGCGACGACTGATTCCATCAAGAGAGATTACGACGAGGCACTAACAAAGGCAACAGAGGCCGACACACTAATAAAGCAAAGACAGAAGAAGATAAAACTCACAGATAAAACTGTGGCATGTTGGCTCACTGTAAAGGAGTACGAAACAGAAGTGCCAGCAAGCGATTCCGCATACAAAAAGCAGAGAAGTCAGCTTTACAGAAGCGAAGACAGAATGGTCTCTCGAGCAGGACAAAGCCAGGAAGGCAAGCTCCACATGGTCTTCGACTGCTGAAACTAATTTTTTGGAGGTATGTAGCTCGGTGCCCTTCTGTTGTTCAGGAGGCAGGCAAGTGCTTGCACGTAGCCTGCCGTTACACATGTGTGTGTATTCAATACGTAAACGATGGTAGAAGGAAAATTATGTTCCTTTGTACGAATGTAGTGTGGTAGAGGGAAATATGTACGTTATGTAATAAATTTTCTTTATTACTATTTTCTTTTATAAATAAAAAATTATGGGCTCACCTATGAAATGCAACATTGCTATCATGTTGTGGAATGCGATGTTTCCCTTGAGGAAATAGAACTTGAAATTTATTTTTTGTTGTGGATTACACAGTCGCACAACTCTTAGACAACTTTACAAGCGTTTATTTGTAATATTTTTACAAATTTTCGCAAAATATAATTTTGACCGCGCCGTTTTATTTTCGTGGAAGTACTAGGTATGAGTTTCAAACTTGGCTTCAAAAATCCTGCCGGAGGTAGTGTTCCAGTTCTTATAGAGTTCACTGGCACTAATAATGAGTAGAACGATAATGTTCTGAAGTATTGCCATCGTCGTGCAACCTATGCGAATATTCCACAGACGTAATACAAAATTAATAGATAAGCGTAGTTAAACGTTGACTATGGATCAGGACAAAGCAGCAGCTCAAGTTCAATTCCCAATTGCAGATGTCGATATTAACCAAAAAAAGAGCACCGGCGATTGCCCCACAACCAGAGCAGCCTGTTTAACTGGTTGGCAACAATGTTCAACAGCAACCGCAACCTGTGGCTCAAGGCAAACTCATAACTAAAAAGTACTTATGTACTCTTTAGTAAGATGACAGGAAATGTCGTCCGTATTTTAATATGTATGTGCCTGCATGTCGGTTTGACTATTCTAAGATCTGAAGTGAGTAGCGGTTAACCACATGGCAATGACTAAGCCCTGATTGAACCAAACATGAAAATTATCTAACCCATCATGCAGAGCAATGATCACTAATTGCGGTGAAACCTTTATGTTAAATCCCTTGAACAACATATACACAACCTTCTCCTATCCAGCCACAACAACCTTCGCATGGGTTGGCGCTGAAACGGCCGAATGCGTCTTTCTGAATGACTTCAGATGGTCAGCTCAACTAATCCCATGGCATGATCTGTTGCTCTTGCTGGAGGGACAGCCTGTTCATCTTCCCGCACCAAAATCCCACTATGCCAGGGATCTTCTCTTCGCCGATGACACACCAATTTTTTCAACTGGGAAGAATCCGTTAGTGTACATTAAGAATGGCGCTATTGACGAAAGGGAGACAGATATGATATCTGTTCGTTGGAAGGTATTTTTCTTCAATAGACAGTTCAACGATTCGGAACAGCGTGACATACCTGCATGTGGCAAATGTTTTGCTAGGTTTCATTTAAATTTGTGACTTCTGACTTTCTGTTACTGTTAGTATTTCTCAAGACTTACTTGACATAAGCACTGTGTGAATAAAGCGAAAAAACTTTGGAAGCAACGTCCGAGTACTGTGTTGAAAACTCCGTTAAGCACAATGCACGGTTAATGATTTACACCACTTATGAAAGGTTATTATGCAAATCATTTTATTATGGGTGTAAACCGTAAATCGTTCTTTGGCAAATTTCCATAATTAGAATGTGATTAATTACTTCAGTTATAAAAGAGCAGAACATTTATAAAAGACTAACAAATATAAATAATATGTGCAAAATTAAAGATTTTAAAAAGAGGTATCCCAAACAATAAATACTAATACCTCTTATTAATTAAATTTAATACTGGAGATATATTTAATAATGAACAATATAATATTAATAAAATAATTATGTACACTAATAAACAAATGAACATTTATTTCACTTGTTTGTCAAGCAGAGGTGCTTTAGCGTTGTGGTAACAATGTGAATGTATGATGCGGTCAGAGCATGTTCGGTGTTCAAGCCCTGTCTTTGATCGACTAATTTTCTGCATATTTTTACTGATTATAACTTTTTCCTTAGAAGTATTTATGATTGTGGTAAGATTTACAAAGAATGTGTAACGCTTAATTTTAAGGTTTTTTTGACCGTTGGCCGATAAATATATTGAAACCCCAGTACATTTCGTGCGTATGCCAAACTGGTCCCAGTCCCCCAAAAGACTGATATCAGCGCATCTTGCAGTTCTTAGGTGAGAAAGGTTTAATCCACCTTAAAACAAGACCTCTCACTTACCATGAACATGTAGAATTATAGAAAGAGCTTTCGCGAATTTTTCAATAGGTTTCTGAGCAAAAATATGTTATTGACAGAGGAGGTAAAAAAAGTGAAATAGAAAGAATCGATCACTGCCATAATAAAAGAAAAATTTAAAACTCAAACACTGAAGACATGCAGTACTTGGCTAAAGCGGGTAAACGGTTATACCAACAATTGTTTTGATATTCATATGAATATAAAGAAATATGTATAACGTTACAATCTACCCGATGCTACATGATGTACTGTGATTCTTAAGATAACACGCGGAAGATATGTTAGAGTAAAATATACATAAACCTTACACAAAAAAGTGCGAAAAATAAGCTTTATTTATCTGTTTGCGGTAGATAATACATATTCTTAAAATCTTGTATGACTTCCTTTATTTTTGATAATCTTATTGATGTGCTCTGGCATACTTAAAATGGTCTTGTCAATCAGGTGTCTATCTAAATTTTGAAAAGTGTTCTCTATTCTATCTGACAATTCTTCAACTGACTCACATGTGATCTGTTCTTTTGCTTGTTGGGCGAGGCTTGACTTAACCACGTGAAAACTGTTTTCTATTGGATTTAAGTCGGGACTGCGTGCTGATATAGAAAACAGGTGGGCATCAGCTTCGCGAAATGTTTGCATCAGCTTCGCGAAAATTTCTTTGCGACAGCACTGTTCTGACTAGGATCCCTGTCCTGAATGAATGTGCGGCTTTCTGGTCTGTTGCATTTGCGAAAGATGTCGTTGAAATGCTGCAGAATGATGTTTATGAAGGATACACCGTTGAGATGTTCATAGCGATGACAAAATACCACACCCTGCCCATATGAAATTGCAACAAAGAATTTTACAGTTCTTCCACCAGAGCCTACATGTGAACCTTTTGACGTACATCCTGGGGCGAGACCCTCGTTTGATTTCCTCCAAATTCGACAAGCTGGAACAAATAAAGCTTGTTCTTCGTTATTGGATCGTAGAGAGATTTCGTTCGCTTAACCAGGCATTCCTGAAAGAAATCATCACTTTGCTTCTGGCCAATGGTTTCAACTTCTTGTAGCATACTCAGTGCTTCAGGACTTGCGTGGATTTCTTTTGTGTCCAACACCAACAACTCCTTGCTCTCTTCAATGAATGGATTGCCCAGGTCTTATATCGCTGAAACCAAAGCCCTAACGTGGTTAAAGGACGTCTCCTGGAAGGATCTCTGCTCTTCATGGTGATTCATATTCACATTCTCACTCGTCACGCTACTTATCTCATCATCAAACTCATTAACAAGGCGCGCTATCTCTGGACCAGATACCATCCACCGTCGAAGAGCACTCTCATTTTCTAATAT
>JAOTOK010089179.1:0-15312 GCA_025770025.1 Virgularia gustaviana | reverse complement strand
CAGCACAGCACAGCAGCACAGCACAGCAGCACAGCACAGCAGCACAGCACAGCACAGCACAGCACAGCACAGCACAGCACACCACAGCACAATTACATAGCATGGCACAACAATGTACACCACATCACACCACATGCCCTACGCCACATCACGTCATACCACATGCCCTACGCCACACCACACCAAACCACATGCCCTACGCCACATCACGTCATACCACATGCCCTACGCCACACCACACCAAACCACATTCCCTACGCCACATCACACCACATTCCCTACGCCACATCACACCACATGCTCTACGCCACATCACACCATACCACATGTTCTACGCCACATCACACCATACCACATGCTCTACGCCACACCATACCACACCACATGCCCTACGCCACACTAAACTCTTTCCGACTTTTGAATTCTAGAAAATATTCGAGATGGGTCGTGATTTATACGACAAACTTCCAGGCTGGAAACAAGATATTTTGAAGAAAGCTTTCGCGCTATTTTAAATACCGACATCGGACTTCGGAACAACCACCATCCGGGGGGATGTTACCTGGTCGACTGCAGTTCTCTACCACCCCTGTCTCATGCTCTCCTTCTTTAAGATGGGGGTGCTTTCACTCAATGAGAAAGACCTCAGCCTTGCGCAAGATGCGTTCACACAATCTTATGACTCCTAAATTTTGAACATTGCCTCAAACCAGAAGTCGTCTCATGTCAGCCCGACATACTGGTGTCAAAATGATGTTTTTGTCGCAAGGTTATTTTGTATTTTAAAAGATGTATCATATTCAAATTATTTTGGTTAATTTCGGTTTTATCTGTATTTCCTGTTCACCTATTAAGTTGCTAGACTCTATTTTTTCATACCTGGATCGCTAATGCGTAGTGGTGGGTTTTAGTCCGATTGAAAAAGCAAATAATAGTATATAAAATGTTAACGTTTCAGGTATAGGAATAGAGTTTAGTTGATAAAATAACTGGTCTTTTCTTTTTGAAAATAATTTACAAAGAGTTCCAGTTTTACTATTCTTTTTTGTGAAAATTTGATCAATAAGAAAGAATAACTTACAACGCGAAGTAAGAATGACAAGTGGATAGAATTAAATAAGTAAAAAGTAATTTATATCTGTATAAATTATTGATGGATGTAAACAATATGAATAAAATTACGATCAAATGAATCGTACGAATAATGTAGTGTAACCATTCAACAATTTTACTGTTAATTCTGGACGATATTATAACAGTATTTTCAAACTAGAGTGAAACGCTGTGAGTGACAAATATCTGGGGCACACCTCCGGAAAACCCATAAAAAATATGTATCTAATTAGGCGGCATAGTAAGCGAGGGCATATATAGCTGATTTTGGAGAGGGGTGCTTGTGGCGCTCTATAACCCAATGGCGTAGTGGTGCGCCTTCAGCCATGCACAGAGAGATAACTTGGGTACCATACTTACCATCTAGGCTTCGCAACAGACTACACCATGCAGTCACCACTACTCATTACGTCACAGATTATTGCGGATTACCTCGGGTGTATAGAAACGAAGGCTCACGTTAAGGTGTGTAACGTAGTTTTTGCCGGCATGACGAATGCGTTTCCTTTTATTTCGAAGAGATGATGTGAAGTTTGCTACGATTTTCCTTATTTTTGAAGCATTGGTACGTAGTATTTGATAGTTATAACCATTCTGTGATATTCTGTTATGTATTTTGTATAATTTCATGTACAAATCGCTATGAAAAGTCATGTATATAGCATGCAAGCCGCGAGGGATCATCGTTCAGTCACTTGATGATCATGAGTTGATCGTCAAATCTACATTCACATTGTTATATAATATTCATGAATTTTTTAATCGCTTAGTTAAAAATATCTTTTTCTAAGACGTGTTGGTGCATTTCCAATTCGTAGTAAATCTTCATAGTTCCTGGCAATATCTTAGTGTACCGATCTGTAACTTTTAACATGCCGAAGTCTGGTGACCTACAAACATATGCCATGGGCTGTCATAAGCAGTATAATTATATACCAATAGATAAAAATACAAACACGGAAGTTTTTATCAATGATTTCTGTGAATGAATAGGATTTTACTGTACAGCTTGTTGCCTTATGTACAATATATAATTAGGTTATTATAACTGGTTTGCTAACAAACGTAAACAATATTTATAATGGAATGACAATGATAATTATCTTGCATGTTGATTGGCTAAAAACTTTGTTTATAGTTTGCTGTATTTATTTAACATAAACATATTTAATAACCATAGGGGTTTTATAATAGGAAACCCACTTTTGTGTTACAAATCTGCTGCAAGATTTCGACCATATTATTTCATGAAAGCTGGTGACAGTTCATCGACATCATGTCTTGAACAATATTGATATCATGATTGATCAAGGTTCATGGTTCATCATGTCTTCAATAATATTGATATCATGATCGTATGATTGGTCAAGGTTGATGGTTCATTATGCCTTGAACAATATTATCATGATTGTATGAGCTTGATGGTTCATGATCCTCCTTCCTCATCTTGAACAGGAAATGATTTTATCAATCATGATAATAGTTGTTGCACCTGAGAATTTTTGTATGCCCATTTTCCATTATGCTGGAATAGCATACCAGTATATACATAAACATTATTTCTTGCCCTGTTTTGTTCTGAAGGGACATCAAAATGAGCGACGAAGATCGAATGCGAGCTGAGCTCCATGCTATGCAAGAGCGCGGTAATCAAATCACAGATGAGGTACAAAATATAGGCTTGTATGTTGGCAACTTTTAACATGAAACATGGAAACCAAGTAGCTTTAACAAACACCTTGAAGTTGAACAGATTTGCCATTTAACTAAATATGCTCCTCATCTTTTCAATCTTCTTAAGTCTTTAGAAGCAACACGTCGAATTCTTGGGACAGCTGAAGAGGTAAAGTTAGTAAATGACTTGTTAAACAATTACTAAATATATGTATTTCACCCTGTCTTTTATATGACAGACTGTTTTAAGCTCTACTTGATTGAGATAATTTGTTGTATCTGGAGGAAATTGGAAGTTGTTTGAATAATGAAGGTTTAATGAATATGAGTAGTATATTACAACAACCATTGAGAACACAATAATTTATGTTGTTGGTGTATTGCTATAGACCCAAGATGTTGGTATTAAAACATTGATGATGCTTGATGAACAAGGGGAACAACTTGATCGTGTTGAAGGGACTTTGGATGACATTAATGTTGACATGAGAGAAGCTGAGAGGAATCTGACAAACTTGGAGAAATGTTGTGGGCTTTGTGTGTGCCCTGGTAGAAGGTAACAATTCAAAAAAACCAAACTTGTCACTGAAATTTTATTTTCATTCATTTCTATAGCTAAATGCCAACAATACCTAGTAATTGTATATGTTTATAATATCAGTGTACTGTATTATAAATTTTTAGAGCAAAAGACTTTGAAAAATCTGATGCTTACAGAAAAGCATATAGTGGAAAGAATGATGTTGTTACAAAACAACCAGGTATGGGTATCATTGGTTATTATTAAAATATTTCTTGGTTTGTCTTCCCTTTGTTTTTCAATATAATTCATCTAAATTTGTAAAATGATATATCGATCAACAGGAGGAGATGGAGGGCCTGGGAACAGGAAAGGTGGAGACTCAAGTGGTGGTTATATTCAAAGGTATGTAAGGAAATATTTTTTAAAATAAGAGTATTTAGTAGAAGATACTAATACAGTTACTTATTAATGTAGGATAAACAATGATGCCAGGGAAGATGAGATGGATGAAAATCTGGGGTAAATCTGGTTGTTTTGTAACATGTCGAAAATGATTTCATTCATACTGTTTTTCCCTTAAAATAACCACAAAATCTTCGTCTTTTGATGCTTCACAGACAAGTTAGCAACATTGTTGATAACTTAAAGTCAATGGCAGTTGACATGGGGAAAGAGATTGACTCACAGAACCGTCAAATTGATCGAATTAATGACAAGGTAATTAAAATATTGTACAAGAAGGTTAATGTTAAACCATCTGGCAGTATTGGAAACTGAAGAAAAACATATTTATATTTTCAGGCTGAGGCAAATGATGTTCGTATTGGCAGTGCTAATGCAAGAGCCCGACATATACTCCAAAATGCTTGAGCTATGTTGCACAACAACTATATTTATAAACAACGGATGATCTTTTTGGTAACAGAATAATTAATTGCACACAGATTTTTGATTATTTGTACTTATGTCCTCGGTTGTTCGTATAATGTTGCATCAATTATTGCTGGTCAATGTTAGTTTTGTTGCATTAACATGCACAGTATCATATACAGTACACAAGTTTAGGTCAATGGAATTTGACTGCTCGTTTACGGTCAATAATAATTTAATGAAACAGTTCCCAACATACTAACACTGCTGGAGAAATATGCCGGTAATCACAAATGACTTGGAACAAGGTTACGTTCTAGAAGTATGTATGTAACTATGTATTATATTTAGTGACAATGATTTTTTAGAAAATGATTGCTTAATGATTAACGTTAAGACAGTTGACTATTGATTAATGATTATGTAACCAAGTCTCTCTCCTCTGCAGAGGCTTTCACATCTAGCGCCAAACCTAGAATACGAAATACGAATGAGAAAGCCTCTGTGGAGGAGAAAGTACCCAAGGGCATAGGCAGAGCAACAAAAGTGATGGAGGAGGGGTCAATAATTTTGGCAGAATTTAAACATTTTAATAGCATTATCATATCAAAATATAATAGTCTCGGTTACTGTCGTGTGACGTATTTCCGCCCGATCTCGATAATTGGTAGCACGTGATGTGTGATCAACCAATAAGAAGGAAGGAACAAAGCAGCGCGATGGTTCGAATCGTGCGTGGTCATCAACCTACAGTTTACATTTTATCATGACTTTCGGAATGATATAAAGAAATACTCACATCTTTTGGGAAATAATCACTTTGGAAACATGACAGACTTCTTTGCCGTCGACTATAAATCTAATGTTCGCCAGGTTGTAAGGAGAAGGCTCAAGGAACTTGGAATCAAAGTGCCGAAACTCAAAGCACGCTCAGATCTGAAACATGTGAGTGTCTTTCAAACTTCGCTCAAAATTCATACTTAAACCACATTTTTTGTTACTTAGATTCAAGAAACGTACTCCAAATACATTAAACAACTTGTGTAGTCCCGAACTGTGTCCAAAGTTAGGTTATTAGTAAGATATTTTGAAATATATAAACGGTATTTGTGTTGTTCCCACCCTCAATTTGAATATATTGATGTCCTGCTGTCTTCTCAAAACCGTGTGAACAACAATGTATTATAATCTACCTATTTTGTTCATTTTATTTATAATAACACATTGCTGCCTTGGTTTCTTGTTTGTATCATATTCTGATATACTTAGGTGATATTTTATTTAATCTATATATTAGAAATTATATTAGTATCTGATTTAAAGTACCCAAGAGACGACACTGACAATAATAAGAACTTTCAGTTTTGACCTACAGAAGTTATGATAGTTATAGTTAATAATGGAGAAAATAACCCAGGGTTTTATGACTTTCAAGCCAAGGAGGTGTTCAACTGTCATATATCTTCACATGAATGTACCTGTAAGAGGATTGTGGGTGGTTAGGTGGTGAAATTTTTCAATGATCAACTATTAAAAATGAAAAGCTATTACATAATAATATACCAAGGTACTTAAACCTGATAATATTTTAAAGTAGTTCTTCTATTTTACGATAGTTGTCCAATGAAGTACCTGCTGGTTTATTTGGCATTTCATTAGATAAACAACCAATGAAAAATATTGGTGTTGATTGCTACTGTTCTGTACCGAGGTGAGGTGCATCTATATTATGACAATCAGTAATTCATATATTCTATATACATGGCTCAATGTACTGACTTAAACATGGTTTTGTGATACAGATTTTTAGTTGAAGCAACACAATGCCTCGAGAACCATCTAGGTAGTGAGGGTTTGTTCAGAAAATCTGGTTCCTCTGTGCGACAAAAACATCTGAAGGTACTAAAAAGATACCACATTACTTGTTTTTTATTTTAATTCTCTAGCTATTCTTACCATAACATCCTTTTTATTTGTAGAAAATAATTGATGAAGGTGGGGATATGTCTCAACTTTGTGATGCTCAACCTCACGACGTTGCAAGTTTGATAAAACAATTTTTCCGTGAGCTGCCTGAACCATTACTCACAAACCATTTGCATGATTCGTTTTTAAAATGTCTCTTGCTTAACCGTAAAAATGAACAAACAATGGCAGCATTGCTGCTGTGTATGATGTTACCCAATGACCACTTGAGTACACTACAATATTTCATGAAATTCATCGTAAAGGTTGCGTTGAAGGCCGAGGAAAGTAAAATGGGTATATCTAATTTAGCCATAGTGCTTACACCAAATCTTATGAACAACAGTAGTAAAAAAGAGAACAGTAGTAGTTCAGAAAAGATCTTGAAAGATCAAACAAGTATTATTGAAATATTGCTGCAAAATGCTCGTGAGATTGGAATGGTTACTGATGATATTTTAAATGATGCTAAGAATCTTGACAATAACCTTGATGGAGGATTATCATCTGGAGATGAGCTGGATGGAGAGAGACGACCTTCAAGACATAGGACTGCTTCAATTACAGGTAGTCATCAATAAAGCAATTGATGTAGGATGTAATACTGACGGTGGATACCATCTCTGTTTTATCTGAAGTGTAACATTATATAGTAATAGCTTTCATTTGTCCAATGGGGCCAAGAAAGCCAAAACTTTTATTATTTTACCCAAAGTATAATCAAAGTATAAGCATTTTATATTACAACAATTTGCTAGGGTTTGTCTCTGGTTTTGGAAACAAAGTGAACAAGCTACGGAACTCATCTCGTGCTCAATCAATGCACAGGAGATCAAAAAGTGTAAAAGCTGAGTTTTCAAGGCAGAAACAAAATATTGAAGTGGATATCAAATCCAAAGGTATTACATAAGCATATAGCTAGTGTTACTTGAGTGCTTTATAGTTCATACCAATATATACTAGTATGAAAGGTATTACATAATATCATACTAAGGCTTTTGCCAGAAATGTCAAATGGTTTCAATGTAATGTGTTTTCTTATGATAATATTGAACATAATTTTAATAGATGATTCACTAATCTTCACAAAACATACACCAACTGGAGAACTTGATGCAGTCTTGAATGAAGGAAAGCGAAAACCTTTGGAAAGAGAAGTTGATAAAGACCTCACACCAGCTGGAAAGAGGTATAATTATAATGTCTATGACGTTTGGTTAGTCTGTTACGTCACGCTTTTTACGCCACTTTACGTCATCTGGCGTTACGTCACGCTACTTCATGACGCGCTGTTTAAAATCATGTTTTCATACGTCCCACTACGTCTCCCTACAACTGTTCTTAGGCTTGCGCAAGTAACGGCTGCATGGAGACTACACTACGTCATGCTTTGTTACTCTGTTACGTCACAGTTCGTTACGTCACGCTAACCTACGTCACGCTTCTCTATGTGCGCGTTCCTTTAAAGGTTGACCCAGATTGGTATTTGTATAAAGCATGTGTTTTTGATTTCTTAGAAAAATCACGAGCAAAGACGTCAATCAATGTCACGTAATCAGCTCTCCTTTTAGCGTCACGCGCTCCACTCAAATGTTCATGACGCCAAGACGACCAATCCAGCGAACCACCCCCCTGTCAGAAAACGGTAAGCAGCCAGCGCAATGACAGACACGTGTTTTGTTCCATACCCAAACACTGAAAAGTTAGTTGAAAATCATTTTTCGTATTTCATTTTACAGTTCTCAATTCGAAAAACGCACGTGTTGACACACACGAGAACGAGCACGTGAAAGTCGTGGACGCACGGCACTATGCCTCCCCGGAACCGTTACTTCCGGGTGCTATATCTCTGGAGTTCACGAAGTTACTGGACCATACTCCGACCGGAGATAAGTACGTGTTCGATTCTCCGCTCGATGCCGCGTTATCGTCGGCGTCTATTACGAAATCAAAGAGGGCTCAAGCTAAGAGACATGGAAGGAATAGAGCCAATAGAAGGTCGAGTGTCACGTGTGATGCACGTGTGTGTGTGTGTGTACAGAATGCAGCTTGCAATGCATTATGGGATTGCGTGGCAAAACAGCACAGCAAATTTAGAAGTTTTATCTTTCCTAAGTCTTGTGCAAACATTGATACATTTGCGGTATATGGCATTCCCATAATGTTTGCAAGTATTTACAGATATCTGTACTCTAACTGACAACCGTTTTGTTATGTTACTTAATCCAAGTGCATATTAATTAACTTGAGCAAACAAAATGCGCTCCGGCTGCTAGCCTATGCATTTTCATTTGCGCATTGCATGTGCGCTAACAAACACCTGTCAAAATTCGCGTTGTTTTTTTTTGCGCAATATTTGGACCCGTATGACAAATGCCAAGTTAAGTGCCTAGGGTAAATGCGCAAATGCCAAGACGTCTGCCGCTTCATATTTTGCCCTACGACTATGTTAACCCTTGATAGCCGCATGATCTTAAATTTGCGCAACGGAAAAAGCAGAAATTTCTAAGAAATGTCTTCTATGAAGGGATGTTTTTAATGTCTTACCTAAAAATTATTTTGTGAGTTTTTACTCGATTCGAGATATTTCGATTTCTTTTACAATGTGTATGTTAAGATCTAGTAAGTTTTAGATTAACATCTACAAAGTCTTCCAAGAACATCTGTCTCGTTAGTATACCATCATGCAGAGGTTCTTAAAACAATCAATTAGTGACAATGAAAACAACGCATGCGCATCACCTTTAACGAAAAAATATCTCAATGAAGCAAGTACAGATAAAAACTTAGAAAACCATTTTAAGAGATCTTTCTCATGAGAAAACAAGAAATGCTTTATAACTATTTAAAATACTGGGTTATATTGTTTGATAATAACATAGGAAAAATATTGAGTGAGTTTCAGTAAGGGATGAAAACTCATTTTCAGCTGTGCGTTTATTTAGAAACTCCTCTGGTGCAACACGATGTTTCTCCTCATCGCCACGTTCAAGAAATAACAAGGTAGAACACAAAATTATGATATGCATATAAGCATGTGATCAACTCTGGCTGCAAACCTTTGGGGTTGTACAAACTGAGGGCATTGACTGTTTATGTAAAGCCTTTTGTAAGTGGACTTCGGTTTCTTTGTAGGCAAACAAAAAAAGCACAGCTAAAGGAAGCCACCCGACCAGTGAGTACAACCAGAATTCAGATAGACCCTTAGGGAATGCTGGTGAACAAAGTAAACTGATCAATGAAAACCCCTGGTGCAATCATGTAGAGAAGGGTACACCCCGAAGAAACACACCACCACTTCCAAATATGGCTGGCAAGACTCAATTCCGAACAATCTTCTCAGAAAATGTTTTTTAATGTACTATAATAATTTGGAAATCTCTTAAAATATTTTATTAGACAGAAATTTATTATAGAGAGAGGGAAAGGCTGCAGAAATATTGGGTTTAGAAACTCAACTAGAATATTTTAAGATTTTTATTTGTCTAATTGTATATGTGTCTTATATGTTAATAATAAAATGTTAAATGAAACCTTTTGCGCTCTTACGAAGCAAGTTTTCTTCTTGTCTATTTGATATTACATAAATTGCTACAGGATAACCACCCTGGTATCAGCGCATATTTGTTGGGACAAAAAACCTGCTTGGGTACAAGGTATTACACAAATATCTTTACCTATTACCAATGTTTATCACTAGATAGTCTTATGAATACATTCGATAAACATTTTATCTTCAAGTGTAGGTTTAAGTTGGGTTTTTTTTATACAGCACTGTATAGAAACACTTTACTAGCAGGAAAAACATATTTTCAAAATCAAATTTAATACAATACAATGAATTGTTGATTTGTATGTACTAGAATTAATCTGTGTTACAAAATTAGCACAGAAGATGGATGTTTCTTCATTGGGATATTGTAATTGTTGGTCTTTACTGTTCTAGTTATGTTACATGAACATTACAGGTTTGGTGATGTTTGTTGTAGTGATATGTAGTTGTGTATTACAATCAATGCAATGAGAGTTTTCCAGTTGAAATGGTTATGTATTAAAGTTTTTGCAAGGTGCAAATGTGGAATAAACATTGATTTACTGCAATACACAACTAACACTCATTTAACAAACTACACTTGATATTGTATAATGGTATTTTAGATAACTTTGACAGTAAAAGTCCTGTTTCATCTTATGAACCCAGTGAAGAAGCTAACTTGTGCTACGGCACAATAATTAGTACAGTTGTTACCCTAAATCTAACAAAATTAATTTCTATTGATAATCCAAAGAAGTACATTGTTTACCACAGTCTACGTTGCTTGTCATTGATAATTATTTGTGGTTCAAGCCATGTGCAATACAAAAAGCAGGTCCACTGGCCTTGAACTATCAGTTGAATCACTACGCTGAACTTGTGGGTAGATCGCATTCATTTATAACAATGTTCTTTGATTGTGTATGTATTTTACAAGTTGGTGGTATCCATTTAGGAGATACTTTCAAAGTACCATACTAAATGTCTATTCCAACTGTTGTAGCATTTGAAGTTGTTTTAGAACTTTGCTTTGACTTGTTTCTCTGATTTCACCTGCCAGAAACATTTCATCAACAACAGCATAAACCTGAGAAAAAAGGAAGACAACATCCCAAAGTTCAATATTGATCATTCTTGAGGTAAATGTCACAACCACATTATAAACTACAATTTAATTTCTTTCCTTTCTTTTCTTCACTTACTTTATAAAAATTAAAAACTAGATCAAGTTCACAAACATTGTGAAAGAATTCATTCAAAACCTATAAAAATAAAAATACAATGTTATAACATTATAACTGTCAACCAACAGCAACAGTGATGGGAGGGGCCAATGATATCATTTGTTGAATGTCCAGAATTTGGGGTAGCTTTACAACTATGCGCTTGAAATTATATTCTTCATGCTGTGTGATTTGTATAACATTTGAACTCTAAAGTCCAAGCCCACAAAAAAGCAGCTTCTATTTTGTGCAAGCCATCACAAACTGTCCTTCAAAAACAGGAAGGGGTTTTTAATATTTAACTCAGTCTGTCTAACTAATAATATTTTGCATAACCACAAATGATTTTATTCAGCATAACCCTACTGAGCTAGTTTGACTTATCGAGGTCAACTTCTACCTCCTGCTGGTGTTGCTGAAAATGCACCGATTCTAGCAAGAGTTCTTATGTTAGACCTGTTATAGTCGGTCTTACTATAAAATGACAATCTACTTACAGGCGTAAGTGGGTACAATTGCAAGTTAGGTTTGCTATTAATGAATAATGCTCACATCTAACTAGTACATAACTAGTTCATACCTCCACAAAGTTATGTATTGCCTCTAAATAGTAGAGGTTATTATCTTGAACGTCAACACAGATACAAAAATATAACCCAGCATATCTTCTATATACAATTTTAAAGTTACGGAACTGAAAGAAAGAAAACATTAGACCATAGTTAATGACTACATAAATCAAAGTGCTTTAGTTTAATATTTGCCACATAATACCTTTACTAATTAAATCTAGTTTGAGTATAAGCATGTCAAAAGATCTGAAATACTATTATCAAAGAATAACAAAATAACATCACTAGCATCAAAACTGTTGCATCAATAAAACAAGCTATACATATAGACAGCTATATCAATGCTAGTATTGCTATATTGTATCAATACTATACAATATAGTACTGTTATATTTATTTGAATCAGTCTGTATTAATTGTATCACAACTATGATCACTTTAGTGACTCTATCTCCGGTGAGAAAATGGAAGTCAATCAGGCAAATAATTGATATGCCATTATTGAAGAAAGCTTCTCTCCTACCTCTACGAAATTGGTGTGTTTAGCGTCACGAACAGTAACTAAAGCATGAACTTCCTCGATCAATTTTTGTTTCTCATCATCGTCAAAATTCATATACCACTTGGCTAGGCGAGTCTTGCCCGCGCGATTTTGGATTAGAATAAAACGAATCTGCAGATAAAACAAGAAGAAAATATACTCAACGATATTCCTAACACTACAGCATAAACGATTATTTGACAGAAAAGAGCAAAATTCGTAGATCACGGAAAACTACATACCATTCTCACTCGCCAGGCCAAAATGGCTTGTAATTTCACGTACAACGCTTCGATCACCGGTTGATCACGATCACTCACGACACTCCCCGATCAACCTCTAACATACCCACAATGCAACACAAAAATTTAAAATTCTAAATTGGATTTCCAAATACGCCCTTTTGATACATTTTATTTTCCGCCTCGATGGCTAAATTTTTATACACCATTTTTGCCTTGCTATACTTTTGCTTTAGCCTTCTTTTTCTGAGATTTTATCTGCAACAGATTCGGCCAAATTTTCATTCATTTATTTGGGTTGAGATTCCACCCCCAGACCCCATCTGGGATGAGTTCGACATGGGGCCTCATCCAGAGCAGATCTGATTGAGAAACTTATCACAATAGCCATAGGGAAACTAGAAATACTAAAATATTTTATATAATTTTCTGTCTTTTTAATTTCAGAAACGGCATTAATTTGACAAGCCACCTTAATACTAGGCTACGCCATCAGGTGTTACCATGACGACACGGTGTGTGCACAGCTCAGCTTCTTGAAGGAATGAAAATGTTTTGTTGAAGATTTATTTGGTGAAGAAAATCTTGAAATATGTCGAAGAGTAAGAAGGTAGAATTGCAGGTAAGAACTGAAATAAATTGGTTGACATATAGCTATTATAATTTGATCTGAAAATGCTCTGTTAGACACCCAATATTCTAGTGTAAAATGTCCATTTACTTTTTGTTTGGTGTCATTTCCAAATATAATTTTTGCATTTATGTCAATACTTGCTCGGAATTTTGCACAGAATACCATTTGGATTATTTTTTGTCTAAAGGCATCTCAGTAAGATTTCTTTGGAGTCTATAAATGTATTTTATACTGGCTCTGGTCTTGTGGTCTGAATTTAGCCAGACTGCCATGAAACTCCAACACGAACCAATTGCTAGACCGTTCAAAATAATTTTACAAATTATCTTTTATCTCAAATATTATGAGCATACTCTTGCCTTTGACTTGAACTTGGAGTACAAAAAATAATTTTATCATTTGTAAATTTGTTTGTAAATTTTTAGTATAAATTTTACTAGAATATATTACAGAGTGACTGATATAGTAAAATAGTAAATCAATATTTAAAATGTAGGCCTCTGTTAAATATTGAAGGAGAAAATCAACATCGGAGCGGAACCCCACTGATTGTTTGAGTTCTCCGCGAAAGAAATTTATATTTGCTCTCAGTCTCAATCATATTTGATTAAAAAAGTACAGGAATATTTAGGGCAGAGTAAAGAGTTAAAAAGTGCTAAATTTCTGATCAAAATCTTTTCCAAACATCCCACGTGTTGTACCAAAGGACACATAGTTTGATAGAAATTTCTCCGAGATGATGAGAAATTGTCGTGTCGTTTTGCCGCGGCGTTTGCTGCGACTATTAATTGATGAATTAGTTTTTGATGAGAAAGATTAGCATACAGTAGTGTTGTTTGCATTTCTTGCTGCAACTTCTAATATTTGATTAATGTCGAGACGTGAATAATTTATAAACTGCAAGGAAAGCTTGTTGTTGCTATGGTTTGCAAGCTTCGCGCAACATGGCGTACCTCAAAAAGAACCCAGAAGCACAAAAAGTTCTCCAGGCATGTATACAAACGAGGTTTTGTTAGAAATCGCGTTGTGGAGAACCGAAAATAGTTACCCATTCAGAAAAAGTATATTTTCCAGTTCGATTTCAGAAGAAAAACCAACGTTGTAATATGTCATGTATCAATTAACATATTCTTCTAATTTATTACAATTTCCAAGTGTCACAATTACGATTTCTCAGAAAGTTCAATGACTAACTTTTATGCAATTCTTTGTATTTTTAAAGTTTTTCATGTTGTTTTAATTGTACCATTATCTAATGTACAACTTTACAATAACAGCTGACATAACTAAATCTAGTTGTTACTCCTTAGTAATTTTGGTATGCAAGATACCATTTCAATATTTTTGAAATCTTGACCTGGATTTATTACGAGTGGACAATTTTATTGTATTGTAGCTTAATATTAAATTACTTCAGGCAAGGTTTTCTTCCGTTAAAAGTCTACAAGTCTACTTTATTAATAATATTAATTATTATCTCTGTGTTATTGATCAGGCCACAGTTCTGAATCAAGACCAGTGGGATGAATTTCTACAGAAGGATGGTTTAATTGGTATGTACCACTAGTACCGGGTATGGTAGGGACATAAGGATGTTCTCCATGATTCATACCTGGACGTATCATAGCCTGGAGCCTTTTCTTTGACGACTAAAATCTTTTCGCATTAGACAGAGTGGACATAATAAAATTTGTTAAAGGCTGATTATGCCTCCTTCTTTTAGTGGTAGATGCTTATTCAGCATGGTGTGGACCATGCAAAGCTGCTGTCAGTACATTGAAACGGATCAAAAATGAACTGGGAGATAATTTGCTTCACTTTGCAATTGTAAGGATTAATTTTTTCTTGTTATAAATCATAAACTATTTTCTTGTTTGTTCTTTCTATCAATATATTATTATATGGTACTGTTAATTATTCTGATATACTTTATTGATATTATAGGCTGAAACAGACAGCATTGATTCGTTATCTTTATACAGAGGAAAATCTCAACCAACCTTCCTTTTTTATGCTGTAAGTATAGTCCATTTTTATAGATCAAACACATTCTGACGAAGAACAAATTTGGTAAAAATAATCACAGCTGTAGCATGGTGTGCATAATTCATTATTAAACTTGATCAATTATAGAGTATGTGTTGTTGATCAACCATTACTGGTCCTGTAACATATTATTATATTTGTTTCTGGTATGTGTCTCATGATAAACCATTCTTTTTAGAATGGAACATTAGTTTATGTTGTCCGTGGCTGCAATTGTCCCATGATACTCAAAACAATCAAGGATCAGTTAGAAAGAGAACACAAAGTACTGGATGGAAAGTTTGAGCGGATTGAGGTATTAATTATTATTATTATTATTATTATTATTATTATTATTATTATTATTATTATTATTATTATTATTATTATTATTA
>JAOTOK010089068.1:0-15326 GCA_025770025.1 Virgularia gustaviana | reverse complement strand
AATAATATAATTTTGTTATTATTGCCGTTAAAAGAAATTAAGAGCAACAAGTAGGACTATAAGAACGACATTTGGAAAAGTGTGTTTTCCACGTGCGCATTCCATCCACGTCAAATGAAGTTTCAAACTTAGACTACCAGCTAGACATCCATCTGACCTGCTAAACACTTCATCATTTCTACATTTGACCTTGGCAGCCATTCAAAATTCTACAAGGGCAATAGAGGAGGTCGGGAATTTTCAACATGCCATTCTGATGATGTCTTCTGTGATCGTTTCATGGAAGTCCGGTTCTCGGTTCAATCGTCGTTCCAAAGCATGAAGCTGTGACTCAGCATCTTTTCTGTTGTCGGATAGAACAGCTGATGGATCCTTCCACAATATCCCAGAGTCAAACGCATTCCCACTGGGGAGCCTATGCGTCGTCGCTTTTAAGATATCTGCTCCCTTGCGGTCTGCCGTTGATTGGATCCTTGTCGCCATCCTTGTCGCCATATTGAGCCATTGCTCCAGCTCTCTGTGGAAGTCATTCACTGCGTTGTAACCAGACTGAGAGACGTCAATTGATGTTGCGTTGATATGTTGAACATGCGTTCCTCCGGTTGTCTCCAATGTAGTTGGTACTGTTCCAAGTGCCAACCAACCCAATCTGGTTCTTACTGCTATTGGAGTTCCAGGAGAGCCTATACTTTTCTCCAGAGGGGCTTGGAGCAAATATGCATCGATACCAATAACCAATTTCACTTGGTTGACGACTGCGCTTTGAAGGTCAACATCTTTCAAATGGTCATACTTTCGACTTTCATCAACCCAGTTCACTTGGTAACTCGGATTATTTAGGTGAGGAACGGTACGTACTTGGTGAATAGTGCAGCGTTTCCTAGGTTTTCCCACTCCCGAGATCTTGACATTATGTAGGGTGAATGACGAAGGTTTCATCCTTATTGGCTCCACCCAGTATTAACGATTCGCTCCAACCAGAATATCCAAGTTCTTCTGCAAGTCATTGGTGAATCAACGTAGCATTTGAGGCAGTATCCAATATTGCTGTAGTTTTCTTTACGGCAGTTGGACCATATACGACAACTGGGATAATCTGGTGGACAACTGTCGTCTGGCTTGCCGTAACTCGATGGAGATGAACATCGTTCAGACCTTGTGTGCTCGACGATTGTTTTCCCTGACTAGACGTCTCCTTGGAGGTCTCGGGTTCTATCCCCTTACTAGCATACTTGGGTTTCTGTGGAGGTGGGCTCTGATCAATTTTAATCCCATGGAGAAGAGGATGATGCCGTTGTTTGCAATTTTCAACCCCACAAACGGAGCTTTACTTACAATTTCTCCGGAGAGGTTTGCCAAGGCAATTGAAGCACAGTCCCTTGTCTCAGATGAGCTTTCCTGTTTCTTGGGCGTTTAGTGACTTCACCATTCGACATTGCTCTAATGTGTCGGTCATGAAATGCA
Organism: Virgularia gustaviana; assembly: GCA_025770025.1. Lineage (NCBI taxonomy): Eukaryota > Metazoa > Cnidaria > Anthozoa > Scleralcyonacea > Virgulariidae > Virgularia > Virgularia gustaviana. The sequence goes on along the minus strand of JAOTOK010089068.1, from coordinate 13,862 downwards.
CACGGTCTGGTTTCTGGTGAACTCATATTTGTTCGGTAGGTTGATCTCTTAAATGGCACTTTGGTGTAACGGTGGGTTTTCTCAGAGATCTTCTCATCAAAGGCTCGTTCCCAGGCTTTCGCTTGGGTTTCTAGCCATTGTCGGAATGATTCAAGATCTTTTCGTTTGCTGCTGTCATTTTCGTGTTTAGCCCAGGCTAACTTCAATGATGACGGTAATTTTCGGACAGCTTCCCCGACGTGGTACATGGAGTTGAGCTGAGCTTGATTCCTGGTTGATTCAATGACAGCAACGAGTGATGATACGGTCTCGGGTAATGCTCGAAGTTGTTCTGGATTCTTGTCGGTTACAACTGTGAATCGTCGCAGTGTGTCACCGTATGCGCGGATAATTTGGTCTGGTTGGACAAAAAAACCGCTCGTTCACGACCTCCCGACTTTCACATACGTTCCACTTCCAGGAAGTATTCCTCTAAGTGCTATCTCTGCTTTACCAGTGACGTGCTTTAATAATAAATCCAGAAGTTCATCTTGGTTGTAATGCTGTTCGTCCTCCAGTCTCCTAAATGTTGCCTCGAATGCCATATATTTCATCAAAGTTGCATCAAACTCCTTGATACGTGGGGCTTTGTTTTGAGTATTGCTTCAGCTAATTTTAGGAAAGCCACGTCGTTTCCTGGAGTGTTTTGGCTTGGTGATATTTGATCGACTGTTACACCAGATGCCTTCGATTTGTAGTCCCTGCTTTTAGTGCCCATTGGACAGCTGGTCTGGATGTCCAGTTCCTCATCCGAACTTTCCCCGTTTTCTGACTTAAGAGAGGCTTGTGCTGCAGCATTATTTGTTCTTGCTTCTTCTACGGCCATTTCTGCATCGATTTTAAGTTGTAGTTCTCTCTCTTTGTGTTTCAACTCCAGTCTTGTTATTTCAACTCCCTTTCTCGCGTCAACGATTGATGATGATTTGGCAGAAGATGCTTCATTTCTTGGTTTGTAAGATGAGGTGACAGATGGTGGTTCATCCTCCCTACTCATGAGATACTCGTGCGCTCTTGCTATTTCGTCGTACACATTGGTCTGGACCTTTTTGAACCATTCCGATTCACCTACTATTTCACGTTCAGAGAGCTGAGATACATGTTGGCTGGTGGTTCTATCGACAGCTTCTAATGCACCTTTAAGTGACGTCATCACATATCGTATGATCGTTCGACTACCTTTTTCGTGTAGCAAATCCCTAATTTGCCACTCTGGGTTTTAACTTCCTCCGCTTGATGCCATCGGTACCATCGCATTTATCTTACAGATGGAGGAGCCTGATAATCATCGTTTAACTGGTTATCCATAACATACTTTCGATAATCTACTATATATCGCTTACACCACAAACCTTTGGTATCACTCAACGAGGAATTATTCTACCAATAGTTCGATAAGTTATCATTAAAACTGTATAAATACCTTGTGTAAAGGCAAGATCCGGCTTGAAGGACCAAGAGGTTGTTCTCGGAAACTCTACCGCCTCCGAATAACTTGTCCTGGCTTGTCGGTAGAGATAATGATTGAGTCACACGAACGATATAATAAAGGGTCACAACACTGTTTTGGATAGATTTAATTTGTGCGATTGTATACATACATATAATATAGCATAACATAAATAAGAATCTCAACGATAAATCAATAATAACAGTTTATACCCTATCTAAATAGTTCGGCTGTCCTTCGTAGGTTGACACTTGATGAGACGACTATACCACGATTTCAGTTCAGCGGCATACAGCCACATGAACTTCATCTAACAATATTAATATTAATTTGTTTTGATCCACATTGCAGACGATTAGCAGAATAGAAAGCCACTTCACAGTCAGTTATAATACAATTCAATATTATTTATACCATTTTATTCAACAAAGTCTGATGGAATATGGATTTTGTTATCATCATTAATATCATCATCATTTTTTATTAAAATCTTAGTGCTATACAGCCCCAGTAGGTGTCACCAACAAAGCACACACAGCAAACTTATTGTGATATAATTGAAAATTAAACGAGCCTTACCTGGAAGGTGATGTTTGATGATAATTCTACCAAATCCGTAGTTGTACTGAGGGTTAACATGAGATGCACGTTGTGCGTCGCCGAGAATCAGAAGTTGAACAGTTGTGGACACAATTATAGAAGTAAAGGTTAACAGATTGGGTGCGGGATTAACGGAGGGCATGTTAATCCTCAGTACAAATACGGATTTGGTAGAATTATCATCAAACATCACCAAGGCTTGTTCAATTTTCAATTCTACCAAATCGTAGTTATGTACTTCCAGTTAACACGAGACTTTAAAGCAATTGTGGATGCAACCTTAACAAGGTAGGCACATAGCACACAATTTATTGTAACACAGCATTTTGGAACAAATTATCATCTATAATGTGGTTTGTCATTATATTTGCGAAAGACGCAGTCTGATGACCACCCAACTTCCTTAAGGATCACGTCTATTGGTAACAGTGTCCGGGCTTTGCTAGCACTAGCTGCACGCGTACTGTGAGCTGTAAATGTCGTAATGTCAATACCACTGGCGGCCAAGGTAAGTTTGATCCATCTGCTCAATGTGTTGGTAGAAATAGCACCATGTGGGTTTGAATAAGAAACAAGCAGTTGTGTAACAGTCGAATGACGCAAACACACAGTTCTCTGTAAATAAGTCTCTAATGTACAATACGCACAAAGTTCTTCCTGGTGGTGTTTTCGGGCATAGAAGGTAGATGTTACATGACCTGGTCTATTCTGTGTTACAAAGCACACAGTTACATTAGTAAAAGTAAAGTGTAAACAATGCATGAACTTCGCTTCACAGTATTTTTCAAAGTTAGTAGCCAAAACAAGAATCCAGTTTAAGTGCTGCGAAGCAATTCTCCATGTAATTTCCTGAACTTTTACATAAATTAAGACAAAACAATTCTCGATGTAACGCTCTGTTACCAAAGGTAATAGTCATAAGATCTGAACTGTGGACCCATGAACTTTACCTTCAAACAGGAAAATTAATAGAAGTAAAAGAGGTGTCTCTGCCTCTCTCACCAAAAATAATGTAAAGAAATTATAACATTCTAACTATAAAGGCACGGGGCCATTGTTTCTGTGATCTCGCATAATTCATGCACACTTTCTTCTGAGTATACGCCCAAATCATGATCAATCATCATATGACGTCACTATGATGTGTTTTTAACAATCGATAAGCTGATGTCAGTAACGAAATAAAAATATTTTTATTGTTATAAAGGTCTGTGGAAAAGGCAATGCGCCATGAAGGGGAAAATGGGGATGTTGAACCTGCCCGGAGAAGTGTTTGCCTATCCATACAGGCCGTTGGAGATTCGTAGACACTGGATCGACAGTTCTGAGCATTACAACGGTTATGCAGCCATCATGACGGTCCCTGACAAATCATCGGCAGTGGCGTGGCAACCCCCGAGTCAACCGCTTTGCAGACTGCAACAGCCGAGATGGGTGACAAAAGGTGCCACTGACCATTTCAAGTACTTTCAGCACCACAAGCACAATTCCAGGTGCAGGTAAAGGTCTCTTTCTCGAGCCGTATGCCAAGAAGATAATTTCTCGGGGCCAACACCTATGCTTGTATGCAGCAGCTAACAGTACCCCTGATGAAATGGATGCTGCAGGCAGTTCAAAAGATTATGCAACCAACATTCTGCGAACAACCTCCTGGTACGGTGCAGAACATTTCGATGGCGACAACCTAGGTTGTTTCGCCAACCAACCGAATGTGCTCCAGATGCTCTTATCCATACAAGCAAAGTCTACGCCGCCCCTGAGTGAATCTGATTGGACGGCAGAATGCCACCTAGAAGTGGCTAGAAAATGGATAAGAGATATTTTTCCATTTCTGACAAGTTTGAAAGTGCTTAAACAGGTACCCATCACCTGAAATTGAGACAACTACCACTCTTAATCTCGCCCTAAATATTGCAATTATTCAGAAGTCTGAAAGCTCCTTGTGGCCAGTGCTGTGTTAAGTTAAATCCTGCCACTGTATTTCTAGTTGTATTACTTTTAGAAAGTTTTCGATAGTGGATTAGCATACAGAGGAAGAAAACTGACGGAAACAAGAAAAATGTTCAATGACGGAGGCTCAGGCCCAAGGGGGTGCTGGTTTTAGATTTCATTTTTTTACACTTGTCAAACTCAGCTAGGCTCCCCAAATATGCCTTTCCAAAGCGGCTTTGTGCCCGATGACTACATTGTGGCAAGGGCAACCTTTCCATTGGAGATCGAAAAATTGAAGCATGGGGCAATGCACCACATGCTTAACCAAATAATGCATATCTACGGACGTTTCAATACAACCAGCCTAGTGATTAGTGAACTTGACTACCTTATAGTCTTATTGAGGCACTATAACGCTTTGTCTAACAAATTTGCAACAGAGTTGATAGTAGACGGTTGTGATAACGAATGCGCCAACAAATTTTCCACTGATTTCATAAAGCTTTTGCTCTTGTGGTTGGGTGATTGGTGTGCGAGGCCAAATGCCATTGGGAGGGCCATCGACGCTAGGCTCGCTGATAGCTATTACAGAAAATAATGGAGTACTATAAAATGAGCTCTGTGGAAATGGTTGAGTCCAACCCACATTTCATTCTATTCAATATGCTCGTAAAACGTTTACGAACAATCTAGCGCTATGCTTCAGTGCGTGCAGTTGCGACTCGACCAACTACAAGGGTCACAGTTCTCGTATCGGAGCTGCCACGTTAGCTGCTAAATCTGGTTTCTCAGACGCGCGAATACGGCCCATGGGTCGCTGGCAATCGAATGCATTTAGAAAATATATTTGTAGCCATAGTGTAAGTACTGGCTTAAACATTAACTGAAAATTAATATACACTGTCCACTTCCCCAGCCTTAGTGCAGTGACTATATTGACGATTACTTAGGTCTAACGCAACAAGCTCTGTGTGCTGGTATTGTTTTGTCGAGTCAATGCAGGCCGCAGGGGCACAACTTGACCGCAAATCTTATGTCTGTCAAGCAAGCTGCTTTGTAACCTGACAGCTGACACAGGGGTAAGGCTATTCAAAGGATACATTCCGTTGGTCATATTACATTACCAGGTCAATGCAGGGGCACAACTCGATTTGAATAATTTACTATATCGTTCCAAATGCATACAGTTTACCCCAGGTATTTAGTGCTTCATCCTTTGGGATGAAGACGTTTGGCTTTTTTTTTATTACCCCCACCTTTTCTGTGCCAAAAATTTGACGAACAATGAATTTATAAACATTTCGGTTAACAATTTGTTGTATTAATAATTAATATGATTCATTAGATAAATTAATAAACCGGCATGTACTAGATGCACATTGCCATATTTATTCCAGACAGTCTGATGTTTATTGTGTATACTTTTGGCACAGGAAACGGGGCTCATCATGACAAGCAGCACGCAAATAATTTCAGTATATCAGTTGCCCAGCAAGCAAGCGATAAAGGAATTATTTGCACATGTGCGAATAAGGATTTCATTGCTTGCTTCAGGCAATGTTGGGATAGGTACTTAGCCTTTATGGCACTAATGTCACTCACTGATAAGCAGGAATTTACTATCACATGATGACGAAGCACTGGAAAATGGAGAGGAAAGATATCCGCGCACAAGGTTGAGCAGGATTCATTGAGATCTACATGTCAGTCAAGCAACATCACATCCAAGTAACCCACCCACCCTGTTTTCCTGATGCGAAATTATAGTTCTGGCACTGTAACAAGTTCTGTTACAATATTTTCCAATTTTGTACCTCATATTCTATTTACTTATTTACTATTGTATCTTATTTACTTTCTACTTACATTTTACCTTAGTCGTGGGCGTTTTTATTACCACAGAAAACGGAGCTCATCATGACAAGTAGCACAAATAAAATAGTTACCCAGCAAGCAAGCAAGCAAGCGATAAACGAATTATTTGCAAATAATGTTTGTTTATTGTACACAAAATGTTGTGGCAACACCCCGAATCAACCGCTTTGCCGACTGCAACAGCCGAGACGGGTGACAAAAGTACCAGCGACCATTTCAAGTACTTCTTCTGTGTTGTCGAGAGAAACCTAAGCGCCGTGCGCCTATGTTTCAGCACCACAAGCACAATTCCAGGTGCGGGTAAAGGTCTCTTTCTCAAGCCACACACCGAGAAGGTAATTCCTTAGGGCCAACACCTATGCTTGTATGCAGCAGCTACCACTACCCCTGATGAAATGGATGCTGCAGGCAGTTCAAAAGATTATGCAATCAACGTTCCACGAACAACCTGGTACGATGCAGAACATTTCTACGGCAACAACCTAGGTTGTTTCGCCAATCAACTGAACGTGCTGCAGACGCTCTTACCCATACAATTAAAGTCTACGCTGAAAGTCTATGCTGTCCCTGAGCGAATCTGATTGCATGGCGGAAGAAAATGCCAGCTAGAGTGGCTGAGACTACTGAAAAATCAAGAATGCATGAGATAATGATTGTTGTAAATGAATCTTGTAAATGCAGATAATGATTCAGAATCTAGATTGCAGTGGCTCGAAGGCATGTGCCAGCCTCAATCTCGGTGACAAGCAACGTGCCTGGTTATGAAAGTACTCAATGTTTTGTGATCGATGACGGACCAGAAAAACTTGTGAGCTATTTCATAAAATATTTGCGGGACCGCAGTAACTGGCTTTTCGGCTGTTGCGGATATAGCCTGTCTGAAAAAGACGAAGTTATATAAACCAAATAGGTAATACAAGCCAAGCTTTTTTGAAGAGAAATTTGGGTATGTTGTTGCCGGTTTGGACACAATGAGTTCTAACTTAGTTGACACTGATGAAAAGGGCAAAAAGCAAAGTTCTGGCTTTCATGTGCATCAAAACTGCACACTTCAAGTTTCTAGACATATCCAATTACCTGGTGCCCAGGTATAGCTATAGATCAGCACGACATGCAAACATTTCGTGACTACCTTCTCTGCTATAACAATTCAGACGTCCTTCCATTTCTAGAAACTATTGAGCAAGTGTTTCAGTTTTATCAGGGCAAAATCTAGACATTTTCAAAGATGGGATTTCTGTACTGGGTTTACTTATGAAGTAATTGTTTGCTGGCCTAGACAGCAACACCTACTTTAGTTTGTTTAAGGAACAAGACAAAGATTTGTATTACACTTTCAAACAAAATATCATCGGCGGTCCATCATTCATTTTCATAGATACCATGAAAAAGGTAGAACTTATATACGCGGGGGGAAACCATGCAAGAAAATTTGGGGTGCAGATGCAAATGCACTTTACTTGTGGGCTTTAGCTCAAATGATGCCTGCACAATATTATGTAAGACGTAAGAAAGACAATGATTTCAAACGTAAAAACTATTTTAATAAACTGTCAATAGAATGCATCCGCGACAAATGCAATATTATCCATGCCCACAACAGCATGACGAAAAAGTATCTCATTGATGGCACTGATAAACGAAATAGAGTCTTATGACTACAATGGGTTTTTATTGGCATGGACACAGTTGTCCAATGATCCAAAATGAATTTAACGAAAGATGTGGCTGCAAAGTTGTTTTCATATGGGAATGTGAGTATAAAAACTTGCATAGGACGGACGACGATTTCAGAGTTTTTGCAGATTTACAATCAAGAATTAATGCCAAAAACAAAAATTGCTTCCCAGGAGATTATTGATAATCGAAACAATCTTTGGTGTAGTCAAGTGTGATATTTGCATTCCTGCTGACAAAAAAGTTGTTGGGCGAAATGTGTCCAATGTTCAAAAATACGGACATACAGTTGAAATAAATTGGCGAGCACATACAACAGTTTGTCAAAACAAATAAGCTGAAAAAAGCCTAGGCAAGGGTAAATCGGTAGTATGTATAGTGAGAAGGTACTTCTCACTACCCCATTTTTGCGCTGGTATTTATTAGGTAGTTTAGAAGTCTCTGAAAATTACGAGGTCGTCGAGTACATGCCAAAAGCATGTTTTTCTGGAGTTGCGATGATGTAAGCAATGCATGGTGCCAGGGAGATCGTGACCCCTCTACGGCTGTGATTGCAGAGACAATAAAATTTTTCGAAACTCCTACAGTAGAACCTTGACAAACAAAGAAAAACACTTGAATATATCTTGTGACGAATCCGAAGTCATCCATAAGGTGAACGATTCTCATTCTCGAAAGCTAGAAGAGCAGTATGTGAAACTTCGGATGTTAGAATCTCACTACGATTTTATCGACAAGTTTCTTGATTGCTCTGACTTTGAGTACTGTGAAATGGACACTGCTTTTGCCTACGTGGTGCTGCCTGGTGAAAGTGTCGATGCCCTCGTTAAGCCCCAGCTGGGAGATCAGTATGAAGGAGAAAACTATCCATGCGATCAGGCTTCAGTGAGCGCTTTCAACAAACATGCCCCAGGTTTGTTCAAAACGGAATTTGAAGGGGATGGAATGTGTATTACTGTTTTAACGAGGCAAAGCGAAGCTTAGCTGTAAGGGGGTGAATAAGGCCACAAATGCGATAACAAAAGACACTTATTTGCGTGCTCTTCGTAAAAAGGCCACTAGCGCCGCCACAAACAGAGTTTCTTGTACATACGGAAATAAAATATCCACTTACACTCGGGCAAAAAACGCATTTGCGTACTTTTACAGCAAGCGTAAGGTTTTGAGAATTACAAATTAGCTTCATGTGTGGGGTTGTAGTAAATTTCGTGCAGGAGGTTCTTATCGAGTTGCAATTTATATATGGCAACGCACCCACCGCAACACGTACAAATACAATGGATGCACATAAAAATCTTGCGCTACTTCAAACGAGGTGTGAATGGCTTGTCGAACCATTGTCCCATGTCTGTCTCAAGCAATTATGTGTGCCTAAATAAATAGCCTGCAGTTGGCTGTGTCTTAGTTCCACGCTTCGTACGACTTTACTCACGGCAATGTTTGTGTTTTTGTACATGTGTTTTGCAGTTTGTCATGCATTTTCATGTCCTACAATGTGCAGGCGCTATAAGGAGCGAAAAGTGGTATTGTGCAATGGCTGGCCTTACTGCCGTGCCTGAGAATACTTCAAACAATGCAATCAACAGAAAAAAAATGGCAAAATAAAATTAATATGGTTAGCATAATTCGGGTCAAAACGAGACAGCAGGGCTAAATGCGACAGTCATGGTCTAGCGGCTGGTTTCGGCGTTTAGCCGCTTTCCTTGGGATTTGAATACTGTAGGCTTGTGAATAAATTATTATTTCACATTGTCAACACGAGAGCGAAGGAGAAGCTGTTTGAGAAACGAAAGAAATCAATATTTTTGTTGGTAGCGTCAATGTTGAGCCTTCGGAATCGAGGTAAGTTATTACATAGCTTTCTCGAACAATGTCTTACTGTGTTTAAAGCATCGCTAAACTTGCATAAACGCTGTCCGTTTGTGACATTATAGAACACGTGCTTTCATGTTTTGAGCATACTTTGGCAATGTTAGTGCCATGTTCTAAGATTTGTGCCTTTGAAATATATTGCTTACTGTGGGGCAAAACGAGACAGGTATCTGCTATTATCACACACCGGGTTTAGATGTCATTTTTATTGTAAGACTAGGTTCTAGTATGGCATCTGATCTGTACTAGTTTGCTTAAAAATACTAAATACTTCAAGTTCTCCCTGAAATTGTGCTAAATTGTGGTTAAAGGACGATTAAGTCAACAATTTCTTCTTTTGTAGAATAATAAATAACTTAAATACTGCTTTGTGTGCAACCAATGTAGTGTTGTGAATATCCATCTATCTATAATATATATTATACTTATCAAGTATTTATGTATGTATGTTTTGGCTATAACATGCTATCTTGTTGTCAGTGATAAATAATAAAAAACTTTTTTTGCACAGAATGGTGAGGACCATATGTAAGAAAGACCCAACGGGCAAACTGGTCTGAGGACCAGATGAAACGGGCCATCGAGGCTGTAGGCAAGAAGGAAATGTCATTGCGCCAAGCTGCCGCTACATTTGGATTTCCAAAGGACTCATTAAACCGAAGAATAAATGATAAGCTCAAATCGTTGTCTGCGGAGGAGAGTCACAAAAATATCTTGGGTCATCACTGTGCTGTTTTGTCACATGAGCAAGAAAAAGAGCTCGAAGAGCATATCATTAATATGGATAAAGCCTTGGTTTATCTATTAATGATATAATAACACTGGCTTTTGAATATTCCCAGAGGAATAACATAAAGAACAATTTTAACACTGAAAATAAAATGGCTGGTCGTGATTTCGTTGCTACCTGCATTGTTTGAGGCAAATTGTAGATACATTGTCCAGTCTCTCTTCCAACAATTGCGGTAAGCATTGTGAAAAACCTGTTCATCTCTAGTATTAACTGGCCGATTGTTAATTTTCACTCGATTGGACTTTGGTGCAGATTGGATAGGTGAAGAACACACTTCCTAGTGCCCTATCACCCACTTTGGTTTAAGTGTAGATCTGATCTATTCAGTAAGGATTTGTTTATATGGTTTGTTCATAAATAACTTACTAAATTGTTTAAGTGAGTTATGCTGCTTGCTGCAACACGGCCATCATACCTTTTCACAACACTGGATACTGCGACCTATTTTGCCTTGCTTTTGGTTTCTGTAATGAGTCCATCCATCTTTTTTGCGACCAATTCAGAATCTTCATGGACCAGATCATTTGTACCCACGTGGAAGATGACTGTTTCAAACTGGTCTTTCTTGATGCTGTTTTTGATCTTCGTCATGATTTGATCCACTTTCGCTCCACTGTAGGAATGGACAACTGATTGGTCACCTGCGGCTCTCTCAATCTTCTGTTGCTTGATATTTTCCACCATGGAATCACCGATCACCAGAGTTCTTTTATCTTGTTTTTCAGGCTTTCCTTGATATTTCTTGGATGCTGGCTCTGTTGTGGTTTTGAATTGTTTACCTTGTGCCTTTGTTTGTTTGTTTTTCTGAGAGGTAAACTTCAATTGTGCTTTGGAACGATATTCAAGGATTTGGTCATGAGTAGTTTGAACGTTTGACTCTGGTGCTGTTGATTCTGATTCATTTATATCATCTTCGACTTCGAGGATTTCGAATTGATTCTCTACTTGAATTGGATGAGGTCGATTTTTTTCTAAGGTTTCGCTTTTGTTGCTGTGTTGACCCACTCGGTTTGCTTCATATCAAGAATGTTTTTTATAGCGCAGTTTTCGCGTGTCAATTCTGTCACAGTTGCGAGGAGCGATTCGATCTCGGTCGCCATTTTTTTCCTGTCATCGATCAAGTATCAAATTTTTTCGTTTGATTCAGCTTCTCGTGTTTTGGTGTTGCGACGTTCATCTTCATGTTGGTTTTTAAGTTTATTTACTATGTCCATTATTTTGGAAATTTCATCAGAGAAAGAGTTACAGTTCTGACATGCCGATTGTTTTGGTCTCGGTGGCGCCATCTTGGACCATGTGCTCACTCGGTGTTTGCTCACTTGATTTCTTTTCATTTCCATGATTTGCCCCATCTGTGTTGCTTGCGTAGCTCTGTAGGGTTTTAAAAGGTTTACTTTCATCATTATCTTGTAAGATCACTAGTTTTTTGTCCGTAGATCCATGCCGTTTGATACAGAATTCAGGATTGCTGAATTGTATTGATTCACCACGAGACGAAGACCACCAACCATTCAGTTGCAAATTTGTTTCTACAAATGCTTTCAATGATTCTAAATCACTTTTCCACAATAAATCATCATCTTGAACACATAATAATTCAGATTTTACGCTCTCTGAATCAACAACGCGGTTTATTTTCCGAGAGTTTACAAAAGCTGAGGAGCAGGTGGTTTTGATGTCATGCACCATCTTGAGTTAACAGCTGCTGTGATGCTGTCTCATTTAGCCCCATCTTGGTGGGGCTAAATGAGACACTAACATCTTTATGTTTTTCTCTTATAAATCTGTAAATAGTACTTCATTAGTTTTATTCTGAGATGTTTCTTGTATTCTATTTAACACAAAAAAAACAAAGAAAGCGTTCAGATGTTTTTCATTGCGTTTTTATGATCATTATATTCCTTAAGTGTCTCGTTTTGCCCCCCATTACGCTACATTACTTGGTTGGTGTCGCCTGCTTCGCCTTTTGCGGAATTGTTATTTGGATTGTTCGTCGTCGAAGGGTTGTCCTTCTTTTAAGAGAAACATGAGAAGGATCTCGGGTGTGTAGACCTTGGTATTGGAGAGGAGAAGACCTGGAGGAGATTGGCATGGCAAGTGACCCAGTGGTGAAGGCATCAGATTTTGAGATGCAGGACAAAACCCAGTGGCGCCAGGCTTCCCGATGGCATCTGGCTGCCTTGTGATAGGAGACTGTTTACATGTTACAATTTCTTCATTTGTTCATGCTATTTTGTAATAAACCAATGTAAACATGTAAACTACTAGTCTCGGGTGTTGTTCTTGTAGTTTGCATGTGGACAATTTTTTACCCTGTCTCCCAGCACGTATGCTCTTATACTATAATAGTAAGATGAGGAAACTTACTGTGTCACTTAAAGTCACCGCTAGAAAATTTTACCTTATCCAAACCGAAAGTGTCAGGGAATTTTGAAAGAGGCATTTGAGAAAACCAGTCAACCGGATATTGGAATCTTTCACTGTGAGCTGCGTTATCTTCTGGCCGGAGTGGATAACATGCATTTCAGCCGTTGGTCTATGCTCTATCAACCCTTTTTGGACAAAAACACCATCAAATGCTTTCGCATGAGCTATTGCTTTAAATCCCTTGTATTCCCATAATAAATAAAAAAATCGTTCAAACAAAATTAAATACAAATTCAGTAGATCAATGTAAAGAGCAACGGCAAAATTGACAATGTGTTAACCAGGTTAAAAATCTGTCTCTAAATTGTAAAATATGAGCTTATCATTTCACGGCTTTGGCAGTTCATGCTGTAATGAAACAAATGACCTGGTGTGACATTTTACTTTGACAAACGTACTTGCCGTAAACATGTTCTTTCCTCATTCTTGGTCTTGTCCTCGGTTTTCAACAGTCTCATCATTTACCGGCATAACTTCCACTGCCAGAACCTTTCAATGAATCCTGGAAACTAATAGGAAAGGTAATTGATCGACTTCACTTGAGAAATCATGTTGACCCAAAATGCAAACATTTGTACAATGCAGATGACAAGATACCCCAAGGTTTTAGTACTATGGCTTGTGAACAAACTTTCATTTGGACTAGCAGATTTAAGAAGGTTATGTGTGCAATGCCACATAGCCAGTTTTTTTTTTCTGCACAGACTTGTTAAATATAGAAATACATACACTGAGAAGTGTCATAAATTAAGAAAAATCCCAATTCTTCCAAAAATTGGGGAAAATGCACAGTTGTTTGAGTAAAGAGCATTATAAAACACTAGATGATTCTGTAATTGTACTCTAATTATTTTGATTTAAATTTTGAAATTAAGAAATCATTCAAACCTAGAATTACGGCTTCGGTCAAACAAAAACTTAACATTGACTTTTATTATCAGTGTAATATCGCAGAAGGCCATGAATTGGAGTCAGTAGAGCAAATAGAAAGATTTCTCACGGAAGGATGCGACATATCACCCGACGATAATCATATCCTTTGCATCAAGAAACAAGAAACGCATATTCTGAGAGACACATATTTGAGTCTGATTTTGAAAAGTGAAAATGGTGACTGATTGTTACCAATACACACAAAGTTTCATCTTGCACAAGTCACAACTTATCACAACATTGTCATTATAAATATATAAACTACAG